>CABHPQ010155620.1:0-22141 GCA_902168405.1 Peromyscus aztecus | reverse complement strand
ACATGCAAAAAATATTCTATCCTATGTCCTAGCCAGAAAGCCAATTATCTCTGTTATTCTTTAGAGCTACACAAAGAAGCAGGGAATCAATTATCTTCCTTGTCCTCAAAGCAAATTACCACCAAATACTTGAAAGAAAACAAAATAAAGAAACAAAAAAAGTAGATAAAGAAGAAAAATACGTTTTTAAAACTACAACTGAAAATTAAAGTTTACTGGAGAAAAAGGAAATCACAACATAGAAGGACAAAGTGAGAGGACATGATGATTGTGAGTGGAAGGTAAAATAACCAAACTCTAGTCAGCACTCCATGGGGGAACAAGCAGACATCTTCCATCTAAACTGCTCCCTAGAATCTCCTCCCCTTTCCTTCTAATGGGAAGGTAAGCCCAGAAACTAGAGGAAGGAAACCATCGGCAGACCCATCAGACTCACCTTGAAGTTCTCAGGATCCACATGCAGTTTGTCACAGTGGAGCTCACTCAGGCTGGCAAAGGTGCCCTTGAGGTTGTCCAGGTGTTTCAGGCCTTCACTAAAGGAGTCAATCACCTTTTTGCCATGGGCCTTCACCTTGGCATTACTCATGATAGCAGAGGCAGAGGACAGGTCTCCAAAACTGTCAAAGAACCTCTGGGTCCAAGGGTAGACACCCAGCAGCCTAAGAAGGAGAAAACAGCCAGAGGATGCTGGAAGTTATTGCCTGTGGGCAGCAGACCTCCATCTCCATGCACCCAACTTCCACTTGTGAGTTGTCTTGTAACCTGAATACTAACCTGCCCAGGGCCTCACCACCAATTTCGTCAGGTTTCACCTTTCCCCACAGGCCGGTGACCAGAGCCTTCTCAGCATCAGTCAGGTGCACCATGGTGTCTGTTTCTGAGGTTGCAAATCAACACAACAGTTGTAAGCAAATGTAAGCAGCAACTGCTGCTGCTCTACTTTATATGCCCTGCCCTGGCTCCTGCCCTCTCTGCTTGCTTGAGCAGATTGGCCACTGCCAGGGTGTGGCTCTTCAGGGTGAGGCTTCAGTGATGACAGCCATACTACCCAGGGTGGATATGGCAGAGGCTTATTCTGGCTGGGGCTGTACACAATTGAACCTGAACACCACCAGCTAAGATGTACTTAGCTGTGTGCCAGAGACTGTTACTTTGAAGCTTAATTCTCTTGCTGATAAGTTACCTAAAAAAAATAGCACCATTATGAATCCAGTCTCAAGTGAGCATTTGAGGACAGTAACTACATAAATCAGACAAATCTCTACTGCAGCAACAGACAACATTGGGGCACTTGTAAAATTCCCAGCATTAAGACAAAAATAATTGCTACTTTTAACAAATGTAACTTTCTTGACCTCAGATTAAAATTTTTGAGGCATACCTGCAAATCCGAGATATGTTATCTTATGCTGTCTATAAGCAATCTGTAGTCTAAAATCATCACTTGTTTTTATAATGCCCAGTGATGGAAGCATTGGCTTAAAGTAGACTGCTACTCCTACTTAGTCACCAGTGTAAGACCTTCATCACATTCAGAGCTAACATCTCTGATGTTCAGCTACTCCACATGCATCTGAAACATTACCTGATATCATAATGCTCAGTACATTTTGTGGAAAATATTCATGCATTCATCTGTGTATATATAAGGATTGTTTTGACTTAACTTTTTAAACAACTAAGCCTTATTTGCCACTACAAAATTTAATGTGCCTATATTTAGTGTCCTTTGATAGCAAAAAAAACAAAACAAAAACAAAACTGGCCATTGCATAAATACAATCTATAAGGGGGAAAGCCTTGTCTAATTACTCAATTACTCAACATAAAATAGAATTATACCATGGTTGCAGATCAATGTGACTACAGTTAAGTGCTGTACCCTATGGGTCAGAACTGCCCAAATCATGACAAGTTCAAGAAATAATGAACACCTCTGCCATTTCCTGCTTCTTTTCTTGTCTTCTGATGCAAGCTTCATTTGAGCATAACTGTGTACTTACTTGCTTCTGTTAGAAATATGAAGATACTTAATAGGTTAGGAGAAAAGGCAACAGCAAGGACTTTCCCAGAGTCCAGACAGCAAGTCTGCACCACTTACTTATCCCTCTTTGTAGGTGTCTCTTAGGCCCTAGGTGTTTAGCCCAAGAGCAGTGAGTAGTAGCCTACTATAGGAGAATAGCCCAGCACTGGCTCCTCCCCTGTGAGCTTCCCTGCCTTCTGCTCCTCCAGAGCCTGAGAGACATTCCCCTGTTTAGCATTCCCAGTCACTAAAATTAACACCTGTGCAAGTTTTTTTTGGGGTGTCAGAGATTTACACTGGTACAGTCATATCCTGTTCCACAGAGGCATCTACAGTAATAGGACTCTAAGTACCATGTGGGGCAGACATGCTGCATGATTTTTAGAAGCCACTATAATGAGTCCTTTTTCATCATATATTCCTTCAAATCTTAAGGCTCTTTGTTTTTCATTCTGTTCCCTACATCTCATGATAGGATTAGTCAGGATTACAAGGCTCCAATAATGTATGAAGATGTCATAGAATTCATTTTTGCTCTTTGAGTATTTATTATTTTAATTTTGTTAAGAGATTAATTTTTATTTTTGTAAATTATGTGTCTATAAGTCAGTATAGGTTACATGGAGACTAGAGGCATCAGGTTCCCTGAACCTGGAGTAAAGGCTAATGTGAGCTGCTATTATGAGGCTAATGTGGATGCTGGGAACTGAACTCCAGCCATCTCTCTATCCCAATTACCCAGCTTTCCTATAAAGACCAGGACCACCTGCCTAAGGATGTACCCTCAGTGGCCTGGGTCCTACTGCATCAGTTAATAATCTTCCAGAAGTACGCCCACAGGCTAATTGCATCTAGGCGATTTCTTCAGTTGAGACTTTCTTCTCAGATGACTCTAGGTTGTCAGGATAACACTTAAGGCTGACTGAGATACACATAAATCACCACCCTTTTAAAGTCATTCCTCTAAAGGTCCTGTTGCATGCCGGTAGGGGGCAGAAGAGTTCCATTGATTTCCTTTTTTCTTTCTTCCTCATTTCTTCAAGGGTACTTGAAGCAAGTCTGTTTTTAAATGTGGTCAGGTCAGCTAGGGTTTTGGCAAGGCTGAAAACATAGATAAGAACCTCCTACAAAGTTTTTCCAAAGAACTTGGTCTTAGAGGTTCCAAATATGCTGATACCAGACAGAACAGTTGACCACAAACTTAAAGAATTCGCAAATACCAGTGTACATTGTTATGACTATTATTTTGTAAATGCTCTTTTTAGTTACTCCTATTTTTTCTAGTATTTTATTCTCTGTATATTTTGCCCTCTGAAGCTGACTGAGAAGATGGCTCGAAGCTCTCAAAACCAGTACCACTCACATCCTGGCTTCATTTAGGATCCTGTATATTCTTTCTGTTATTTGCATCTTTGCAAGGCATCCTACACCCCTCTCTTATGCTATCATAGCTACTGTGAACACAATCCACTCTGACAAACCCAGTGATTAACAGCATGAAGACCCAGAGAGACATTTCCCTTGAAATAGCCAGAGACCCAGTGTGCTCTCAATCAGCCCACCTTGACTAGATTAGTTATGAAAGGTTCAATACTAGCCCCAGGACATCCACATGTGAATCCTCTTTCTCATTTAATTATAAGAACTTAATAGGTATATTCATTTTAACATCACTCAAAACACCAGAAAATACTAAAGAGGCCTAGAAAACAGATAAGCTTATGAAACAAATTTACAAGGTAAAAATAATTTTCGACCAATTCTGGCTCTGATCTTTGTAGGTGTTGTGGATATCTAAGACTCTGTGTTCTGTATTAATGTGAATAATGATGTGACAAGTACTGTTTGGTGACTGCCAGAGTGTGAGACTCATATCCACCTAAGGAACAAATTATACTTGACTTTCAGATAAAAGAGAACTTTATATATTTCTATGATTTATCTGCTCTTCATTCATCTTCCCTTTTCTCTCCTGAATAATGTCAATATGGGAGTGAAAAATCAGCTGGATACTGTGAGCTTTGCCACATCAGGACCTTAACATTTTACCACTAGCTAAATAGATCTCCATTAATGTTTATTAATCTAGTGGTCAGTAATGTTTACTGGACATTTCCTTTTCTTACTGTTTAATTTAAAAATCCCAGTGATGCTTATAAAGGGCAAAAACAAGAAGGGAAGTTTTGAGAATTTGTAGAATAAAAACAACGTGGGGGTAATCTGAAAGAAAACTAAAATTAGATACCAAATACAGTTTGTACTCATAATAAATGCCTCCTTAATCTGAAATATTTTATATAAAAGTTTGCCTAAAGGGGGTGCCCTTAAATTATTAAATGATGTGGCTTGCTTTTCATTTCCATTTGTAGTCCAGTCATTTGATCCTCAGAGCTATCAACATTTGTCTCCCCACCCTCATTCTATGTGGCTGGCTGTTGTTTTAGCTTTCTCCCCTTTATTCCCTCAAGCACTCTAGGTACTGAATGAACAAGCTCTGTCAGGATGAAGCAGCAGTGAGTAGTGCTTTCATATCGATACATCACCACATTGAGGACAGGACTGTCTTTGCTGATAAGGAAGGCTAGCTGTGAAGTCGCTATATCAATTAAAATACATCTTGCCTGGGTTCCTGGTTTCTCAAGTGTATATACCTATGAGATGGAGAGAGAGAGAGAGAGAGAGAGAGAGAGAGAGAGAGAGAGAGAGAGAGAGAGAGAGAGAGAGAGGAGAGATTAGGAACTTGCTCTCAGAATTACAGACTTGGTGCAGTAAAAATCACCATAAGGGTCCTGTCTTCTTTTTTTCTTCCAGGGTGTGCACTTTTTACTTTCCTAACAATTCATGAAGTATGTGAACTATGCCTGTGCCAGTATACAGAATAAAAGTTTAGTTTCTGAACCTAGTGTGGGGAGTTTCTGATTAAATCAGCCCAAGCACTAGGAATTAACAATTGACAGAAAACAAAAGATGGTACATTATAAAATGATTAAATCTATAGGTACAGCTCTTAAATGACATCTACTGCCTCTTAACAATCTGTATTTGTTAGTAGTCTTCTAAACCCTGAAAAAATTGGGCAGTGAGCCCAATGCTGTGTGAAGGTTTGTTGTTTGTTTGTTATGTTTTTGGTAAGTTAGAAAGTTCACTTGTGTCAATTACTGGGTAAGTTGTGAAAATCTTCAGTTCCACATGAAACAAGAAGACATCACTTCAAAAACAAGTGAATAGGGCTTGCATATTGGCAGATATGGGATTGTGGAGGCCCACATTTTATAAAATAGCTTCCCTCTCTGAACAGGAATGCATTTGACCACTTAGTGTTCAGCTGGTCCCTATTCTCATTGACCTGATGTAAATAGATGGCTCACTCAGCTGGTCCCTATCCTCATTGACCTGATGTAGATGGATGGCTCACTGTGAAGAGAGGAACTAATGGTCTGCCACATGTGAAGGAACATTAAGAGTTTGATGGGTGGTTTTGTTTTTGTTTTTGTTTTTGTTTAGAGTCACTTCTTAAGTGGGGTAATCCCTAAGGCACTTAGATCTAAACAGTATTGCCAGACTTGTAGTAGAATAAAGGATAAGGAACACTTGAAACTCATATTTTGTCTCCAGAATTTAGAAAATCCTAAAAGGTTATAGATGGGGGAAATCCAAGTGTGAAGTGTTGCTAATAGTAGCATGAACAGTTATATAGCACTGCCCCAGTGAGGCGCTGTAAGCCGTTACACCTGCTGATGACTTTGAGGTACCTGCCACTGCGGCATGGTCATCAGGGATCCTGAAGACCTGGGATGCATGTATGCCCCCTCTTTTGGCTAACTTGTGGTTTTGGATGCTAAGTTCTTGGATCAAGCCTTTCAGCATGGGACATAGCTCAGCTTTTCTGAACTCTATGAAAAATCTCCCATGGTTGTGAGTTTACCCCCAAATAAATTTCTTTGATTGTAGATTAATTTCTTTTTCTTTCTGTAGCTAGAGTTTTCCTGCCTGGTCCACACTCAGGACAAATCTCTCTCACCTGCCAGTCCCACGGCTGCTCAGACCCAACCAAGTAAACACAGAGACTTATATTGCTTACAAACTGCATGGTCATGGCAGGCTTCTTGCTAACTGTTCTTATATCTTAAATTAATCTATTTCCATAAATCTATACCTTGCCACATGGCTCGTGGCTTACCGGCATCTTTACATGTATGATTCCATGAAATTTCTTGAAACCTTTACAACAGAGGAGGTTCAAATGCTACAACAGACCTTACGTGCTTGGTTGCAAGCTCTGGAGGAATATCTCAGTAAAGATGACAAAGAAGCTAATAAAAAGAAGGGCAAGGCCATACAGGTCATAACATCACCAGATAGTTCTTATACAATGGTTTATCCCATCACCATCCATGAAAAGCCAGCAAGCAGTTGATAAACATCCTGAGCCATATGTAAAATATATTTTGCAACCTATTCTTATGAGAGATTTAAAAAACATTAAGGAAGTGATAGTCACCTATGGTAAACACTCAACATACCTAAAACAGATGTTAAATACATGGTCTTCTACAAATAGAATCATACTAGATGACTGGAATCAGTTAACCTCAGCTGTTCTAGAATATAGCCAGTAGTTATAATGGAAAAGCTAGTTGAGAGTAGAAATTAGGATCCTGGGACAGCAAGGTAAGATCAGAGGTTTTGATATGTCCCAAGATCAAATTCTTAGCAAGGGATGTTTCACTGATAGAAATGTACAAGCTACTTTTGATGAGCATACCATATCCCTATGCCATAAAGCAGCTTTAAATGCTTGGGGAAAACTTCCAGAACCAGGGAAACCAACTGAGCTTTATGCAAAAATTTTCCAAGGGCCACAAGAATCATTTACCAATTTCTTACATTGGTTGACTTTGGCTGTAAGAAAGGCAATATCAGACCCACAATTAAGACAAGTATTAACTCAATCTTTGGCTTTTGATAATACTAATACAAATACAGAATGTAAAAGAGTAGTTACATCTTTAAAGATCAGGTCAGTACCTTTGGAGGAATAGATTCAATACACAAACAGTGTTGAGTCTCTTAGCCATGGTAATGAGGCTTGGATAGGAAAGGCAATTCCCAGAGGTGGAAGGAGGCCTCAAGGTACCAAATGTTTTTACACCGGGTCATATGAGAAGAAATTGTACACAGGGTGATCTTAGAAGCAATACTTCTAGAAATAACCCAAATGGGAGACCCCAACCTTCTGAATTATGCATAAGATGCAAAGGCCAATATTGGACCAATGAAGGTAGATCAGCAATAGATATATGAGGCAACCCTTTACTTGGAGGAAATGCCTTGGGGGGCCTCTTATAGGCCCCCCCAAACTGAACATGGTCCAAACATTTCTAGCCACTGGAGTAAATTCCTCTCAAGGACAATTAATAACCCAGTGTCTAATGTAAAAAATGATACTGCACTGGATGATAGAACACCTCTGATACATGGATCAAAAATTCCCCCAAAACACCATAAAATGAATATTTTGTCAGACTCCAATAAATTAACAAAGACCAAAGCTTAGAGTACAAATTAATGGCATTGTTCTGGAAGGCCTGGTAAACACAGTGTAGATGTGACTATAATTACACCAAAATCATGGCATCTGAATTGGCCTCTTCAAGAGGTAGCTGTCCAATTTCTAGAGATTGGAACGCTATCTCAGGTAAAACAAAGCTCAAGATAGGTTGAGTGCATAGGGCCAGAAGGACAGAGAAGAAATCTGAAGCCATATGTGGCAAATGCAGTGGTGAATCTTTGGGGCTGAGACCTGTTATAACAGTGGAATACTCAGATTAAAATTCCTACAATCTCAGAAATGTAATACATAACAATTCATGTTTCTAGGAATAACATTATAAGATACTATAAAAAACAGCTGGCCCCCACCCATTGCTTTCCCAGGTGCCAGCCAGCAGGGAAGACTCCAGTGGGCAGGCTCCCCCACCATAACACCCCATCAGATCCTGCAATCTACAAGACCCATGCCCTTCCTTAAACCTGCCCATCCCTGTAGACAAATTTCTAAATAGTCTTATTAAATAAGAAACACAGAGCCAAATACAGAGGTAATAGCCAAAGAGATCACAGAACTAGCGAAGAGCCACAACTACCTTATCTTACCACCTCATTGCCATCGCTTCCCCAGAGAGAGTTTCTTCCCATCTAATTTGTGTTTTTATTACCTTCCTGTTCTGCCTTCTCATTGACTCTAAGCCCAGCCATATGACTTCCTTATCACTGCCTGACTATACAGACCTCCAGGTCTCTATGGTTGGTACTAGGATTAAAGGCTTGTGTCACCATGCTTGGCTGTGTCCTTGACCACACAGAGACTCTGCCTGCCATGTGATTGGATTAAGGGCATGTGCTACCACTGCCTGATTCCTGTATATGGCTATGTGACCTCTGATCTCCAGGCAAACTTTATTTATAAACATACAAATAAAATCACATTTTAGCACAATTAAAATATCACCACACATCCCCCCTGTGACCCCAGTGGCTTCCTGACACATATAATCTGCCAGCTCTCATTGGACCAAGAGGTGAGTGACTCTTCTCTGGTCCAGAGAGTGCTGCCTCTAGGACCTAGGACCTAGGATACAACCCATCCCTGGGAATCTCCACCAACCACTGCCCCAGTTGCCAGCCAGCAGGAAAGACTCCTGTGGGCAGACTCCCTCACCAAAACCCCTATCAGACCCTGCAATCTATAAGACCCACGCCCTACCCAAAACCTACCCATCCCCTGTGAACTAAGTGGCTTCCTGAGACACATAATCTGCCAGCTCTCATTGGAACAAGAACCCTGGTGGGACCAAGAGCAGTTCCCTGAGACACAGTCAGCCAGCTCAGATTGGACCAAGAGCAGCTACCTGAGACACAGAATCTGCCAACTCCAATTAGACCAAGAGCTAAGATTGGACCCAGAGTGGCCCCCTGAGCCACAGACACAACAAGTACAGATTGGACCAAGAGCAGCTCACTCAGACACAGGCACCTCCTGGAGGAAGAGCTGGGTAGATGCCAGTGCAAAAATATATACAACAACATAAAAAGCAATATGGCATTACAAGAAACTAGCAGTTCTACAACAGCAAGACCTGAACATCACAACGGACAAGAAGCAGAAAAAAACTGACCTCAAAAATAACTTTATGGCCAGGCGTTGGTGGCGCACTCCTTTAATCCCAGCACTCGGGAGGCAGAGCCAGGCGGATCTCTGTGAGTTCGAGGCCAGCCTGGGCTACCAAGTGAGCTCCAGGAGAGGCACAAAGCTACACAGAGAAACCCTGTCTCAAAAAATCAAAAAAATAAAAATAACTTTATGAAGATGATAGAGGCCTTTAAAGAGGAAAGGAAAAATTCCCTTAAATAAATTGAGGAAAAGACAAACAAAAAATTGGAAGAAATAAATAAATCCCTTAAAGAAAGCCAAGAAAACCATGAAAAGAGCAATTAAACATGTGAAGGAAACAGTTCAAGACCAGAAATTTGAAATCGAAACAATGAAGAAGACACGAACTGAGGGAATTCTGGAAATAGAAAATCTGAGTAAACAAACAGGAACCACAGATGCAAGCATAACCAACAGAAAAAAGAGATGGAAGAGAGAATCTCTGGCATACAAGATACAATAGAAGAAATAGATTCATCAATCAAAGAAAACATCAAAGCCAAAAAAAATCATAACACAAAATGTCTAGGAAATCTGGGACAGCATGAAAAGGCCAAACCTAAGAATAACAGAGATAGAAGAAGGAGAAGAATACCAACTCAAAGGTATAGAAAATATATTCAACAAAATCATGGAAGAAAACTTTCCCAATTTAAAAATGGAAATACCTATGAAGATACAAGAAGCTGATAGAACACCAAATATACCAGACATCCCCCCCAAACAATTCCCCTCACCACATAATAATTAAACCACTAAACATACAGAATAAAGAAAGAATATAAAGAGAAGCAAAGGAAAAAAGCCAAGTAACTTATAAAGACAGGCCTATCAGAATAACACCTGACTTCTCAATGGAGGCTCTGAAAGCCAGAAGGTCCTGGACAGATATAATGCAGACACTAAAAGACCACAGATGCCAGCCCAGACTACTCTACCCAGCAAAACTTTCAATCACCATAGACGAAGTGATCACAACATTCTAAGACAAAATCAGATTTAAACAATACCTAGCCACAAATCCAGCCCTACAAAAAGCACTGTAAGGAAAACTCCAACCTAAGGAAGTCAGATGCACCCATGAAAAAACACAGGCAATAGATAACCACACAGCAGTAAATCCCAAAAAAAGGGAAATACACACACACTACCACCAAAAGATAACAGGAATTAACAATCACTGGTCATTAATATCCCTTAATATCAGGATTCAATTCACCTATAAAAAGACAAAGGCTAACAGAACGGATATGAAAACAGGATCCATCCTTCTGCTGCATACAAGAAACACATCTCAACCCCAAAGACAGACACTACCTCAGAGTAAAAGGGAAAACACTTTCCAATCAAATGGATGTAAGAAGCCAGCTAGTGTAGCTATACTAATATCTAACAAAATAGACTTCAAACTAAAATCAATCAAAAAAGATTAGTAAAAACATTATATACTCATCACAGGAAAAATCAACCAAGATGAAGTCTCAATTATGAACATTTATGCCCCAAATACAGGGGCACCCACATATGTAAAAGAAATATTACTAAAGCTTAGTTCACACATCAAACCCCACACATTAATAGTGGGAGACTTCAACATCCCACTCTCACCAACGGACAGATCTGCCAGACAGAAACTTAACAGAGAAATAAGGGATCTAACAGATGTTATGACTCAAATGAACTTAATAGATTCTACAGAACATTCCATCCTAACAAAAAGGAATATACCTTCTTCTCAGCACCCCATGGAACCTCCCCTAAAATCTACCACATACTCAGTAACAAAGCAAGTCTTAACAGATACCAAAAAAAAATTGGAATAACCTCCTGTATTTTATTGGACCACCATGGCTTAAAGATAGATTTCAACAAGAACACCAACTACAGAAAGCCTACAATCACATCGAAACTGAATAATGCTCAACTGAATCACCAATGGGTTAAAAAAAAAAAAAAGACTTCCTAGAATTCAATGAAAATAAATGTACAACATACCCAAACTTATGGGACACTATGAAAGCAATGCTAAGAAGAAAATTCATAGCACTAAATGCCCACATAAAGAAGTTGGAGAAATCTTACACTAGCAACTTAACAGCACACCTGAAAACTCTAGAACAAAAAGAAGCAAACTCATCCAGGAGGAATAGATGCCAGGAAATAATCAAATTGAGAGCTGAAATCAATAAAATGGAAACAAAGAGAACAATACAAAGAATCAATGAAACAAAGAGTTGGTTCTTTGAGAAAATTTAAAAAATAGATAAGCCCTTATCCAAACTAATGAAAAGGCAGAGAGAGAACATCCAAATTAGCAAAATCAGAAATGAAAAGGGAGAGATAACAACAGACATCGAGGAAATACAGAGAATCATCAGGTCATACTTCAAAACCTGTACTTCACAAATTGGAAAATCTAAAAGAAATGGACAATTTTCTAGATGGGTAACTCATACCAAAATTAGGGCAAGACAGGATAAACAATTTAAATAGACCTATAACCCCTAAGGAAATAGAAACAGTCATTAAAAGTCTCCCAACCAAAAAGAAAAGCCCAGGACCAGATGATTTCAGTGCAGAATTATACTAGAATTTCAAAGAAGAGCTAATACCAATACTCTTCAAATTGTTCCTCACAATAGAAACAGAAGGAACATTACCAAACTCTTTTTTTGAGGCTACAGTTACCCTGATACCCAAACCACACAAAGATGCAACAAAGAAAGAATTACAGACCAATCTCCCTCATGAACATTGATGCAAAAATACTCAATAAAATACTGACAAACCAAATCCAAGAATACATCAAAGAAATTATCTACCATACTCAAGTAGGCTTCATCCCAGAGATTAAAGGATGGTTAAACATAGGAAAATCTGTCAATGTAATACACCATATAAACAACCTCTATCTTGGTATCTCTTTCATTGCTTTCCCACTCCATCCCTGTTCCAGTTCAACCATCCTGTTCCATTATGTTCTCATCCCCCATCCCCTACCCTCCATTGCCAACCCCTCATCCCCAGTGTACTGATAGGGATCTCATCTATTTCCCCTTCCCAGGGTGATCCATGATAAAAATGTATTGTAGTACATTACATATATAAACTTTCATAGTCTTTATAATAATATTTTGAACAGAACTATAAAATAACTTATGATATAACCACTATTATTCCTAAGGACAAGAGCCCATAGACTTCCAGATTCTTGTCATGGGGCACCGTTGATTCACCAGTCAGGCAGAGCAAGTCTGAAAACTGTGGTTTTAATCAAGATGTCTTCTTACTGTTGTTTAGAAAGACAACAACAAACAAAACAAAACAAAAAACTCTAAGATATAATTCATTCAAGATAACCTAAATACCAAGATGTATTTTACTATACAGGATACCTTACATTAAATCATAAATTTCAGACTAAATTTGTCATTTATTTTTATAATGTAAACAGCAGAGTAATCTGTACATTCAGCTTCAAATGGACTATTATTCTTTCTTGGACATCACTGTAACACCTTTGTTACATAGCAAATAGAGTTAGTCTCACAGAATTTGAGCCTCCTAATTTGAACCTGATAAGCTAAGTTCTCAGTGGTTTTTGTTGAAAAACAGATGCATACCTACATACATACATAAAGATACATATATCTCCATGTAACAAGTCTTTCTCTGTCCTGCCAGCCAGCTCCCAAATAACCACAAGGAGACTGCTTATTAGTTATGAAAGCTTGGCCTTAGCTTAGGCTTGTTTCTAACTGGCTCTTATAGCTTAAATTAACCCATTTCTATTAATCTACATGCTGTCATATGGCTCATGGCTTTTACTTCTCCTCCTTCATGTCCTGCTTCCTCTGCATCTGGCTGGGGACTCTGCCTTTCTTCTTCCCTGAGTCCTCTCTGCTCCCAGAAGTCCTGTCTGAACTCTTCCTGCCTAGCTATTGGTCATTCAGCTCTTTATTAAACCAATCACAGTGACACATCTTCACACCGTGTAAAGGAATATTCCACAGCATCTCCACATAAAATATTTAACTACTAAACTGTTTAAATAGAAATTGAGACAGTTTGTTAATACAGAAATGCACACTTAAGGGAAGGGAAACAAGCTAGTGAGGTAGAAATAGATAAACACACTAACACCTTTAAGTACCAATATTTTTTGTTTATTTGGATTTAGTTTTCAGTTTTCAAGACAGGAATTCTCTGTGTAGTCCTATTTGTCCTGGAACTCACTCTATAGACTAGACTGGCCTCAAACTCACAGAGAACCATCTGACTCAGACTCACTAGTGCTGGGATTAAAAGAGTGTGCCACCACTGCCAAACCAGGACCAATATTTTTAAACCATTAAGTCTTGTTTGTAGCCACAGAAAATTAATTGCATCTCTGCCTTACACACCACTCATATTTTTACAGAAAAGTGGCCATTGTTTAAACAATCTAAAAGAGAAAAACTCTTATCAAATAACACATTTAGCTAAATATTTCATAAAAAGATATCACAATTTCAGATCAATTATTAATAGAGTTAAGTTCAGTATCTCATTTTTTAAGGAGACATTAAACTCTACTATCTGCAGGAGAAAATGAAGACTACGTTGGTAAAAGAAGTAGTTCAGACTCTGAAAGACAAGCATTACATGTTTTCTATAATGTGGAAATATGAAAAGAAAGAAGGATGACTGATAATGGCTACAACTGGTATCAGTGAAAAGGAGAAGAGGAAATGGAATGAGGATGTGAGGGTAACATGATCAACATATTTTATACACATAGAAAAAAAGGCCTAATGAAGTCCATCAGTTTGGTGAAGTAATACATACTAATAAAAATTATTAGAGAAAAAGTAATGAAAATGAGTTCTTTACCAAATTTGAAATTTGTAAGATATCAACCTTAACTATGGTCATCAGTCAGTGCAATAGGACACAGCAACTCATTGTTCCAGTGTAACAGCAACTACCACCTCATCATCTCTTCTAAATCTTTCTCATCCATTACTGCCCTCTCTACCCAATTTCCAGGTCATTGTTGTCATCCCTGTCTGAGATATTCCAGATGTAGAATGTTCTGTTAAGTGAATCAAACCCCCTTTATGAATTTTTATATGGCATAAATCTTTATTGCAAATCAAAACAGGAAAATTTGGTTAGGAGCACACTTCACTGTTAGAGTCCTTAAGTAATTTCAGTGATTCCTTGATCAGATCTTCAGTACCAAAAGGGAGTAGGTGAAAAAGGAGTACTGGGGGTAGCATCTCTGAGAGGAGAGATGTGAGAGGAGCAAAAGGCCATGGATGGTGGCCTATGACATCACATAGGGATTTTCTTATTCCAGTTTTATCTCTTCCAAGTTCATGTTGACACTGCTGGCTTCCCATTACTGTGTCTGAGCACATAGCAGGAGACCTGGGAAACTCCCTGCCATCTATGTTGTCAATACTGACTCATCTCCACATCAGCTCAGGTACTTTTCTGCCTAGCAGACAAGGATGTCAGCCATGCCCAAAGTTCTGGGACTACTGTGGCTAAACTCTATAAACTTATAATTGCATTTCTTTGTATTCTGTAACTCTGTGCTCCATATATTTATTTCATGGAATTAACCATAGTTTGAACTGTAGACTATTACTGTTCCAGCAAGACCTGGAAGCACCATAGGAATAGCACCCAGCCTCAGTTGCCTCATATCAAAGCAAAAATAATATGTTTTAATTAGGATTCAATCAAGGAGTACAACCATGAAATGATGTGTACTGCCACCTCTTTATAAACCAGTATCTATTATTATCTTTGTTAAACTCAGAAAAGTAGGCAAGGATTCTACCTACCACAAAAAGAATTGCTCAGTTTATCTTTTTAGTTAGCCAAAAACCCTACTTATATGAAATATAGGGCAGTTATAAAAATTTCCAGTTCCATTTGAAAGCAGAAGATACTGCTTTGAGAACAATAGCTTTCAAAGCACTAGATACTGCATCCTGAGAGGCCTGCAGTTTATAAACTCCATTTGGCCTCTTAGCAAGAATTAATAGGGATTATAAATGTGCATGATATACCTGGCCCCAGACCTACCCTAACGTGTCCTATATTTTGTTCTAGATGGTTCATACTTTTCCATCTTACTCTGTCTTCAGTTCATTTGGAGTTGTGTTTTTATGCCTATGACAGTGGCACAATCTCTTAACATTTTGGGGATTTTATTCTGTAATCTCGATAAAATCTATACAGACCATTCTGTAATTAAAGATCACTTATTATATGCAGTCATTACAAAATCATGCTACAATTATGCTAGACAGTAGTGTATGGAACACTTGAAACTCGTATTTCGTTTTGAGAATTTAGGGTGACCTGGGTGGTTATGGAAAGAAAAACAAATTGAGGATGAATTACCTATTGTGTTAACTCTAGTAACTGCATACAAAAAAAAGCTACCAGAGAGCATGAAGGAGAGATTGGATCCCCAACCCATTCCTTGATACTGAAGATAGACATATTGAGAAAGAATAGGGTGTCCATCTACAGGGTGCTATGAAAAGTTCATAAGACACCAGTGATAAGTCTTAAAAACTGGATTTTCTTATTCTTTCTAGTCTTATATTTCTCTCATTACTAACTCCTAATTCAGACCAGAGCATGGTGTGATGTGTAAGCGTCCCAGGAAAAACACCATTTGAAATTTCATGCTGACTATTGACTGTGGAGGTGAGGAATAAAGTCTCAAGTGACAAACAGGGCACTTCCATTCTCTCTTTAAGCATACTTCTATAGCATAGTGGGGCTGTCTAAGGTAAGAGGATTCAGGGTATGATGAATAATGTGGCCAGGAAAACACAGATAGAAAACTTTAGGGAATAGTGGTAAGTTTAGGCAAGAAAAACTTTGCTGGATAGGCAAGGGAAAAGATAAGAGACGTTTATGAGAAAGACTAGAGTAAACAAATAATGTACATAAAATGTAGCAAAAAATCTAATTTGCAAATGAAGCCACCACTTTAATTCTTCTTCGAGTGGTTAGGAGTGGGCATTGGGGCTGTGGCTTGCTGCTTGCTGTCTCAGCTCCTATCATGAAACACAAGGCTTTGGTTTACTTTCCCAAGGTTAGAAACACCACTTACGTGTATCCTGAATCCTTACCATGAACCCTTCTATGAGACACACATATAATTCAACACACCATTGCAGTGAAAGTGAATGTCTTTTATTAGGCAGAAGACAGATGCCCAAAGGCCTTCATCATTTTGTCCACAGCTGGCAGTTGTTCTCTAGGGGACAAGTGACCTTTGAGCACAGATAAGGGCAGGAAAGGGAGCTTAGTGGTACTTGTGAGCCAGGGCAGTGGCCACACCAGCCACCACCTTCTGATAGGCAGCCTGTGCAGCGGGGGTGAAATCCTTGCCCAGGTGGTGGGCCATCACAATCACGATCATATTGCCCAGGAGCTGTGGGAAGATGGAATAGGCATCAACATGATAGTAGAGAAAAACACCAGACACTTCAGGCTCATTTCAAATGGCACTTATGGTTCTAACCTTAAACCACAGACAGAATGACCACTGAATCTTACTGGCCAATTTTGATAAGAATTCTTCTATGTCAAGCAGAATTTACATGCAAAAAATATTCTATCCTATGTCCTAGCCAGAAAGCCAATTATCTCTGTTATTCTTTAGAGCTACACAAAGAAGCAGGGAATAGCTTATCTTAATGTCCTCAAAGCAAATTACCACCAAATACTTGAAAGAAAACAAAATAAAGAAACAAAAAAAAGTAGATAAAGAAGAAAAATACGTTTTTAAAACTACAACTGAAAATTAAAGTTTACTGGAGAAAAAGGAAACCACAATATAGAAGGACAAAGTGAGAGGACATGATGATTGTGAGTGGAAGGTAAAATAACCAAACTCTGGTCAGCACTCCATGGGGGAACAAGCAGACATCTTCCATCTAAACTGCTCCCTAGAATCTCCTCCCCTTTCCTTCTAATGAGAAAGTAAGCCCAGAAACTAGAGGAAGGAAACCATGGGCAGACCCATCAGACTCACCTTGAAGTTCTCAGGATCCACATGCAGTTTGTCACAGTGGAGCTCACTCAGGCTGGCAAAGGTGCCCTTGAGGTTGTCCAGGTGTTTCAGGCCTTCACTAAAGGAGTCAATCACCTTCTTGCCATGGGCCTTCACCTTGGCATTACTCATGATAGCAGAGGCAGAGGACAGGTCTCCAAAGCTGTCAAAGAACCTCTGGGTCCAAGGGTAGACACCCAGCAGCCTAAGAAGGAGAAAACAGCCAGAGGATGCTGGAAGTTATTGCCTGTGGGCAGCAGACCTCCATCTCCATGCACCCAACTTCCACTTGTGAGTTGTCTTGTAACCTGAATACTAACCTGCCCAGGGCCTCACCACCAATTTCGTCAGGTTTCACCTTTCCCCACAGGCCGGTGACCAGAGCCTTCTCAGCATCAGTCAGGTGCACCATGGTGTCTGTTTCTGAGGTTGCAAATCAACACAACAGTTGTAAGCAAATGTAAGCAGCAACTGCTGCTGCTCTACTTTATATGCCCTGCCTGGCTCCTGCCCTCTCTGCTTGCTTGAGCAGATTGGCCACTGCCAGGGTGTGGCTCTTCAGGGTGAGGCTTCAGTGATGACAGCCATACTACCCAGGGTGGATATGGCAGAGGCTTATTCTGGCTGGGGCTGTACACAATTGGACCTGAACACCACCAGCTAAATTGTACTTGGCTGTGTGCCAGAGACTGTTACTTTGAAGTTTAATTCTCTTGCTGATAAGTTACCTAAAAAAAAATAGCACCATTATGAATTCAGTCTCAAGTGAGCATTTGAGGACAGTAACTACATAAATCAGATAAATCTCTACTGCAGCAACAGACAACATTGGGGCACTCATAAAATTACCAACATTAAGACAAAAATAATTGCTACTTTTAACAAATGTAACTTTCTTGACCTCAGACTAAAATTTTTGAAGCATACCTGCAAATCCAAGATGTTTTATCTGATGCTGTCTATAGCAATCTGTAGTCTAAAATCATCACTTGTTTTTATAATGCCCAGTGATGGAAGAATTGGTTTAAAGTAGACTGCTACTCCTACCTAGGCACCAGTGTAAGACCTTCATCACATTCAGAGCTAACATCTCTGAGGTTCACCTACTCAACGTGCATCTAGACCATTACCTGATATCTTCCAAGCTTTTGAATTACAGGAAGGCAGCACATGCTGCTCATGTTTGGGTGAATCTGTGTGTGTGTGTGCCTATACCTATGTATGTGAGCTTAACTATTTCTTTCATTTTTACATACAGCCAAATAATGTTTGAAAAATGATAAGTTTGAATTGAGCATATTCTGTGCAGTAGTGGCTCAATTCAATTTTAGGGACCCAGAGAAGCAAACAGAGAATTCTCAATTCTGAAAGAAAAAATCAATATAAAACTATTTAGAACCCAATGTTTTGAAACATTAGGAGAGGCCATTGTCTCAAAGTAGGGACATAGGGATACCTAACTGTTTCTGTCTGTTGCATTCTGGGAATGTGCCTGCTTTGGTTCCTGCCTCCAGGTTCCTAATCTGAGGTCTTACCCAGAATTCCCTCCATGATGGAGCAAGACTTGAGAGGAGTTAGATGAAATAAATGCTTTCTTCCCCAAGTTGACTTTGGTCATGATGTTTTATCAAGCGATAGAAACCCTGAGATACCCCACTCCCATTTTCCTTGTATGCTTTGTTCAACTTGTCTACTTTGTCAAAATTTACATGTACATCTCTATAGCTCTTCCAATACCTTCTTGCATCTTGTTTTTATTTTCCCCCATGTAATATACTGTTCACTTCTGTAGTTTGATTTCTTGATGTTAAAGGCTGCAATGTAAAGAGGAGACGCAGTATTTCTGATGCAGTGTTGAGATCCCAACTAGGTCTTCACTCTCTTTTTATTATCTAGACCTTCTGGTCTTTGTCCCCTGCCTTAACTGAGAGCAGGGAATTACTTTCCTGTTTACAGTGTTACTTTACTATTACTATTTACTATTACTTTACTATTTACAGTGTTTATAGACTTTATCAAGGTACACTACTGTCTAGAAACATCTTTTTTTCTCCTGGTTATAACCAGCAACAAATAGTCAATAGTAATAGCTCATGCTTTCAGCTCTAATACTCATACATTATAACTCAGACATATTTTTCAAATTTCAAAATATACTTCTTATTCTTTAGAATTCCATACATGTGTACAGTGCATTTTAATCATATCTACTCTCCAATCCTTCCCAGACACTCCACCTGATCTCCCTCCTAACTTCACATCCTCTTTTTTTGACCCACTAAGTTAAACCAGTGCTGCTCATTTAACCATGGATATGTGTCCAACCACTGGAGCACAGACAAAGTTCTAGGAGCCACAACCCAACAAAAACAAAACAAAAGCACAGCTGCCTTTCTCTCATTAAGTAACCAGGCAAATAACTGTGTCATTTGTTGCTCCAAGAAGATTGATATAATTTTCATTGCTCCCTTCTTCAGGTGGTCCCTCCTTCACTGGTGGACAGATTTCTCCTCTCATTTTACCTTTCTCAACCCCTCATATACAAACAAAACTCACTTACTCACTTAGATTATTCTTGGTCACATAGAAAAGGATGGGTTCTTCTACAAGTTTCTGGAGTTTAGGCAAGAATTCCATATGCATATATTATTTTACATAATAATGTAATTTTTATGTATTAAATATACTGGTACATTTTCTTTTTTATTATTAATTAAGTTTATTCAATTTTACATCCTGATCACAGTTTTCCCTCCCTCCTCTCCTCCCATTCCTTTACCCTACCCCCACCCCCACCCTGCTTCCCCTCAATCCACTCCTCCTCTATTTCTGTTCAGAAAGGGTCAGGCCTCCCATGGGCTTGAACAAAGCCTTGGCACATCAAGATGAGGTAGGACCCCTGCATAAAGGCCTGGCAAGGAATCCAGCATGGGGAATAGGTTCCCAAAAGCCAGCTAAGAACCAGGGACAGGTCCTGATTTCATTGCTAGGAGCCTTAGATAAAGACCATGCTACACAACTGTCACACATATGCAGAGGGCCTAGGTAGGTCCCATGCAGGCTCCCTAACTGTTGGTCCAGAGTCCATGAGCACCCAAGAACTCAGGTTAAGTGTCTCTGTGAGTTCCTCCATCATGACCTTGACCCCCCTGACTCATACAATTCCTCCTCTCTTTCTTCAGGAGGACTCCAGAGCTTGGCCCAGTGTCAGGCACTGATGTTTGAGACTGACACAGACAAGATCCCACCTCCCTGAGCACCCTGCACTCTCTCAGGCAAATTTATTGACATGAGGGTCCCAGGTCATTTCATGGCTTCCTCTAGCTATGTGCACCAAGGCAGAATGATTTCAGACATCCTTCCTCCATCTTTCTACTCCTTCTCCCTGGTAAATCTAATACTGGGTCTTCTTCATTCTTCCTTTGCCCATCCTTCACAGGCTAAATGCCTCACTTCAATTTCTAGGTTTAAACAGTTACATTTCCTTGAGGCCCAGTGTATGCAATTCTGAATTCATTTTATATATGCTAGAAGGTTACTATTTCAATTATCCCAATTCTCATTTCAGTTATCTAAGGAGAGTTACAGTTATTAAAATTTTACTCCGTTGTTTGATACTGTATGTACAGCCATAGATTGAACCTTGAAGCTTTGTGCCTACTGACAAACACTATGCAGTGAACTCTAGCCTCATCCCTTCTTTCCATTTTCGTTGTGCCTCCAGGTCTCAGTGATTACCTTACTCTATCTTGACATTGCTCTGGGGTGTCTCAAACTAGCTCATAAGTATTGGGTTTACCATCTCAAGCAACATAGTCACAGGTTATGTTTTTATACTCAGGGACCTGTAACGTTTGGTTTAGTTTATGCTTCCTTGTTCAACTGCCCTCTATTTTGAGTGGTCTTTATTCAAGATACCAAGGTATGCTTAGTAGTCAGAGAGCATGGACATTTTTATAATCATGCAGTCTTCACTTATACAAAATCTTCCTTGTTCTCAAATGATCCCCAAATTTACTACTCCTCTCCTAAGTGTAACCTCACTTCAGGGCTTGTTACATCCCATTACATGATACAGAACACTGAATGCCTTAGCCATTATTCTCCACTGTGCCAGTGAAGTAATACTCACACATGACTAAATGATAGTATAGCTACAGTAATTCCTGTAACTCTTTCAGGAAAGTTCCCACATATCACTCAGTTCCCCATTTACTTTAATATATCAGTCTCACGAGGTATAAGCTATTTCTTTCAAAATGCACAGTTCATTAAAAATAATACTTCTAGCTTGTCTTTTAGATATATAAGGTTTTCTATTTAAAGTCTCCAGGATGTTTTGGGACTAGAGAGAGGGCTCAGTGGTTAAGGGCATTTGTTACTCATCCAAAGAACCAGACTTCAATTCCTAGCACACACATGGCAGCTCACAACTGGCTGTACCTCCAGTTCCAGGGGATGTGATCCTTTCTTGGTCTGTACACATGTAGTATACACACAAACATGCACACAAAACACTCATACACAAAGCAAAACAAAAAAAATAGCATGTCTCACTAGTCTTCTTTCCCCCTAAACACTCACTACCCCAGATTTTACCTTATACAGTAAATATTTTGTCTCCTACCATACACTGAATGAACCCTTTCTTCTCTTCCCTGAGAATTCTTCATCCTCCAGGCTTACCACATTCCTTCAATATATTCTTCACTCCCCACCCATAAGCCCACCAAGATCTTCCTTAAACATAAAGTTTTAAAAAAGCCAATGTTAGATTATTGAAAGTCAACTTTATTAAACAAAATCTGTACTGTCAAGGCCTGGTCCAGTCCTCATG
>CABHPQ010155619.1:481-18014 GCA_902168405.1 Peromyscus aztecus | reverse complement strand
GGGCAGATGCAATACTCTGATTAGCTTTAGCATGAATTTCACTGGGAGTTAGTATAGATCATTGGAATTCAGCCAGTTTAGACCCAGTGCATTTGCCAGATGGTAGAAGAATAAATGGTTTGATGTATAGCTGCAAGTCAAGTGAAAGTTGCTGCTCAGTGGATGTTTTGGATGTTTCTAAATTCAAGTATTTTGCTTGGCTTGACCAAAAGGGAAGGCGCAGTGACTGGTCACATTCCTGTCTACCTGATAGCACTCCTCTTTAGTAATATGCTGCCCCGTCCCTGTGACCTTGACAACGTCCATAGCCTCAAACACGTTTACAGTAAATGCCTTTCCACATGACAAGCTCCTGAATAATATTTGTGCCGGGCATGAGCTCGACTTTAAGAAAATAAATTTCAATGCCTTTTGTTTTTGGAGGTCATTGCTAAGACCTCTCCCTGACCTCTGTCATTTTAACCAACTGGATGTTTGCTGTAGAATTGAGAAGTTTCATGGATTTGCTAGGTTTTTCCTGTAAAAAACCTTTTCCCTGCCTTTCCTTTGTGTTACTTTTCTATTGCTGCTGTAGCTATTTACTTAGTGTCTTAGTCTCACTTGGATAAAACTGAGCTGTTGCTGGGACTACATTTCTGTTTAGATGTTCTAGAGAAGACTCTGATTCCTGAGGTCCTGGTAAATAGGTCCTATTTTCTTCTTGGCTATCCATGGAGGGTGAGCCTGGCTTTCAAAGGCTACTTACTATATGCCTTGAATTTGACTTCCTGCTTTCATGTTCAAAGCCAGGTACAGCAAGTTTTCTGAGTTGCATGCTTATGTAACATAATAGGAACAACCCAAACAAACAAACAAACAACAAGAAAGAACAAAATCCAAAGTAGTCTTGCCTTCTTAGTGGTCAGTTAATTAACAATTACTAATTTTATCCATGTAACAATGTTTTCATTGTTTTGGAGTTAGGATGTACACAATCTGGTGAATCATTATTATTCTTCACATGCCAGTATGCAAGTGCACACACACACACACACACACACACACACACACACACACACACCTGGCTTATATGTTTTTACCTCTTTTGAGAACTATAGAAATAAAAAAATGGCCCTCTTTTCTGTTCTGTTTTACATAGAACACTTCTGACATTGACTGTTGGTTTTTTTCTATACCATGTAGTCTCCATTTCTCTGTGGACATGGATTAGAAGTTCTACAATTCAATTCAGTTTGACACTGTCAACCTGACCTTAGCAGCAGATTCCACAAATGAAATCCAGCAAGATGGCTTGTACTTCAAATGTCAACATCCTTCACTTTCTTCTGATGTCTGACTGATCAGGAATTCTCTGATGTCTTCCATGTGTTTGACTACTTGCTAGAAAGGCTCACAAAACTCAAGCAAGTATTTCCTTATGTTTATCAGTTAAATTTACACACCACCAGATGGGAGAGAGTCCCAGAAAAAGGCAGGGTGGAGAGGCATAGAGCCTCCTTGTCTTTTCTTGACAAATGTATTCCCAACACTTTGATTTACTTTTGGATTTTTAGAGTCTCTTGCATTAACCTAACTGATTAAATCACCGGTCACTGGTGAGCCAATGATAGAAAATATATCGGCTTCTCTGGGAACCAGTCCACCCCCCACACCCTATCTCCATTTTTCAGGTCTTTCCAAGGCACTTCATGAACATGAACTCAGAGGTGGTTGAAAGGGCTTGTAAATAACAAACGATGAAAGTTGTTCCGCTTATCTTTGCAGTTTGGGAACCTGGGAAAGACACAAGGGTCACAAGGTATTTTCCTTTTGCTCTTATCACACAGGATATGACAAGGGTTTTAGAAGCTCTGTCCCCAAAGATGTGGAGATAAAGACTAAAACATGTATTTCTTGTATTCCAATATCCCAACGGATCAAACCTTAATTTAGAATATGGATGTAGATCATATCCAAATAAACTCTGTACATTTTGGTACAACCTCATTTCCTTGGATTATTATTTAGTGTTGATACCACTGTGCTTTACATTAGTTAAAGTGCTGCTTGTTTTCAGGATTATATCCTAGCATGAAAAGTATTTTCCCTATGCAGCATCATAGTTCTAATGTTTAAAAGAAAATTCTAGGTTATATAATATCTCAAACCATACTTTAAAAAAAACAGTCAAAAGATGCTTTCTGGCTCATGTTATCAACTGTTTTCTAAGATTATAGTGGTTGAGGTTTTTTCTTTTCAAACTATTTTATGCCTATTGTGGGCATTAACTCCAACTACATCACTTTTCTTCTCAGAGCTCTAAATCGACATTCAATTGCATTCTATCTGAGTTGAAATGCTTTATTCAGTTGCTTAAAGGAATGAAAATGTTTCTTTGAGCTGCTTGAACCCTCAATAATGTTTGGCTGATGGCCACAGTATTATACAAAAGAATGCTATACATCTCCTTGTGTATTTTGCTTCTAGAGACAATAGTCACCAATGCTTTGGGAATGGTAACAATGTACCATGTATTTTATATAAGCTTTCTGCCTGAATTCCCGCAACACTGCTGTAGTGAGGAATATACACTATATTTGATTCTGTTTTATAGGAAATAGCAAAAGTACGGGGGGGGGGGAGGAGAGCTAAAGTCACTTGCCCAGGGCCATATGGATATGAAGTTTCAGTACAGAAACTTCAGTTTGCTATTTCTGTACCCTTACTATTAGGCTCTAAATGCCCCATGAAATGTGCTCCTGTTGAAAGTGGCTATTTTACTACAGCTATGGAAGCATATGTGGAGCAAACATTACCATTGCTTTGCTGACAGGAAATTGGGTCCTGTAGTTGTTACATATGATTCCTAATATTCATAATGATGTAACTATCTTTCCATTTCCTCCATCTATGAAAGCTATATTATGGCAGGTAACCAATTTTAATAGATTATTACAGGGCATGCATTTTGCTTCAGTTAATAGGATTCCCCCACATCTACCCATTAGGCAAACACTCAGTGCATCCTATTGTTTATTAGGGGATCCTTCTCTGCTTTCTCCCCCAAATTGGGAATGGTTCTGGTAACAATTTAGCAAACTATATAAATGGATACCACATCTAAGACCGATGTGCTAGTAATCAAATTAATCATCTTCAACACATTCTATTGTCTTATGTGAACATGCAGAAAACACATTTGTTTGGAACTAGAATTGAAACCAAAGCCATCAAAGAAAGTGAGAACAAAAAATGAGTTCATTAGATTCCACAAGATTCTTTTGGTAGAAAGCATTTCTTTTTCTAGTTTTCAGTTATTTTTCATGTCATTTTAGTCATAAAAGTTTTATTAAGTAACATGATATATTTAATCAATTCCAAACACTTATGAAACAGATGCCAAAACTTCCTAAGAAGTGTTGAAGAAGAGAAGTTAGGAGATTGATGGGTAATGGCTCTGATAGAGGTTCCCACTTGAGATTCTTTCTAATTGCCTGGGCTCACACCTCATCTCCAAGCCATGTTTCACATATAGGAATAAGAAAATAAAAGATACCACAGTGAAATCACAAGATATGTCAGTACGATAAGGGAGAAATGCACACAGAGAACATAAGTAAAAGAGGATATGAATTCAATAGAATTCAGAGAGCAAGTCTCAGGTAAACATGCTCTATGTTATTACAAAGATAAAAGTACCAGTAATATGAAGTGATCGGGCCTTAAAATTGTTTGCTTGCAATCTTTCTCACCAATAATCTTTATTCAATCTCTTATATTAGTGTATGAAATAGACACACAAATCAAACATTTGCTGATATTATTTTGAAACAATTTTGGTGTATGTATATAATTTACCATTTACTACAGACAAAAGCAAATTTTCTTATTAAGAAATAGATATATTTGTTCATTTTTATATAAAGAAGTCTTTGATGAATATTGTACAATGCAGCATGCAGTTCACAGTAAGTGTCTTGAGGAGTTGATACATATTTTGATTTATGATCATCAATGTTGAAAATGCTACTTCACATAATATATAGTATAAAGTAGAAGAAATATATTTAGAGCTGTTTCAGAAATGGTTGGAAATTCTGCCTTTATCCCAAGTCAAAAATTCATTTAATGAAATTTATTAAATGTAAACCATCAGTTTCCCATGCACATAATAAACTGGAAAGCCTTTCTGCTGGTAACCTGGTATCAGCCTATTTCATAGAATAAATTATTGAACCAATAACAGCAGGGAGAAAAATTTGTATGCATATTAATGACATGAAATATGTGTACAATGTAAGAAAATAGGAATGAAGAAAGGGGAAACAATTTCAATAGCTAACTAATCAAAGGATGACAAACAAATAATGAAAAGAAAAACAATAGAAGGAGCTGTAAAGTTTTCTTTTGGGGGGGGGAGCAAAAAAAACAGTGAAAGTTATGTGTCAACACCGGTGGAGACCTGTGGTTAGCTAATCTGAGATGTTTATCTGAGGACATAAATTATTGAAAACAGCAATGTCACATGAAAAAATGAAGAGCAACTTAGTAAATCCTAAGAAACAAGAAGAAAAAAAAGAATGTCAAAGAACATATGAATAGTATGAGGTTAGTTAGAGCAGTGGCACGACCTCAGTCTCCAGCCAGATCTGTTCTTTGAAATGACAAAAAACAAAACAAACAATAACACCTCACCTCCAAAAAAAACCAAACTATTGTATGGCATGATTTTATACCAAAAGTGACAACATATTAAAATAAAATGCAAAGTAAATAGTTGTAATCAAATACACATAGAATGTAGACTTGAGAATCATAAATTATTATTAAATACTAACTACATTAATCTGAAAAAAAACCCAAAACCTGGTGTATAAGACAAATTCTTCTCAAATGGCAACAAAGAAATCTCAGGTTTGACCTGGGTAGATTAATAGCCTCTATGTAGTTTAAATGTGTTCTCAAGATGTCCTTGCCTCAAAGCTCGGGTAAATTTACAAATGAATTCAATGCAATTACCAAGGGTGAGGCAATTTCATTCTTATCCACAATATTGCAGAAATAAATAGAAAAAAGAAACTATGAAGAATTAAATTTATGGGCTAGTTTTATTTATGATTATAGAAGGGCTTAGATATTTTTAAAGAAAATGCTGAAATCTCTTGGTATTGAAGGATGAAATTATAGTACTAAAAATGCCTGGATGATTTGACATTAAATAAAAACTGTAGTTTAATAAGCACAGACCAAAAAAATAAAATAAAAACCACAGCAATCCTGCCTAAGCCTTGACAAAATGATAGGAGACATGAAATAGAAATGAGTTTCCTTAGGAAGAACGTGCAGTGGGCAACAGTCATAATGGAAAGGCATTAAGCACATTACATTTGATGTTAAGGACCAGGAAAGCAGTGTTCACTCTTCCTGCTACCATTTAACTGATTTCTACACACTGGATAATCAACTTAGATTTGCTTGGGTATTTCCTGGGTTTAAATGTGAAAGTCTTCTGTCCTGGAAAATTCTTTAAAAGCAGGCTTACCTGCGTGGTTTGGGAAGGAAACAACCAATTTTAACCCAGAAGTCTCATGTTCTTTGAGCATTGGACAAACTAGGGTGGTTGGTCAACTTACCGTAGATCCTGGGCAAAGCAAAAACAGAAAAAATATGTGTAGTGTAGAAAATATTAAAAGAAGTAAACATTTTATTGTTTAATAAGATAAAATATGAAATATACTAAACTGCTGATAATAATAATAATATATTGCAACAAAAAATACCAGCAAAAGAAGCCAGTAAGAGTCTCAATACAGTAGCCTCCTACTCAATGTGATTCCACTTTTCATGACTTTAGTTACCTAGAGTCAAAAATAGTGTGAAAATACTTGATGGAAACTGGCATAAATTTTTAAAGTATATTTTAAACTACATATTGTTCTTAGCAGTGTGATAAGATCTCTTACTTGAGACAGGAATTATTCATTTGTAAAATGTACCCATGCTATATAGATTATCCTCCTGTTGTTGACTTAGTGGCTATTTCAGTTATCAGATTAACTGCCATGATATGACAGTTTATATATATGGTTCAGTATTAGCCAGAATAAATCTTCCCTTATTCAGTTGTTTCAGGAATTTGCCATAACTACAAGAAGTCTGATGACATTGAACATTGGTACTGCATATAAGGTCACTATTGTGACTATCTGCCATGGGGTTCCAACGCCAGTTCCAGGTATCCATTGTGAGTAAAAACTGAGGCAGGAAGCATTGTCTTGCACCCACAGATTTAGTAAAAATTTGAAAATCAGATGATCTTAAGACTCTCAAAATGTGAGGGAAATGAGTTCCCTTGTATTGTTGGAAGTACAACTTAGAATTATTGCAAAGGGCCTAATAAAGTCTAGTAGGGCCTAATAGACTAAGCATGCAATTGATAAAAACAAAAACTGAGGTGGTGATTGTCTCAATAATACCATGTGTCTTGATAACTTCCTAATTTGTGTCCCCACAGTGTCAATCTGAGGTCTACCAAGAATGATTGGGCTTTCCTTGGAAGTATCTGGAACATCATATTTAGAGTAAGGGTAATAACTCTGGCTTATGGGTGGAACTTGAAGGAAGACTTCAATTCTTGAAAGATAAACTAGTGATTGGAGTGGCATTGTGCATGAAATGCCTGGTAGATGTGGACTTTTCGTATTGGAAATGATTTCAACAGGGACATATTTTCAGATCAGTTGTACTTGAGAATAGCCAGGTGAAAACAATGTCACAGCCTGAACACTGAGCTGCCTTGAAATTCCCTCCATCCTACAAAGTCTCAGGGCACAGATGAAATGTAGACAGATTCTTTGCCATAAAATACCACAAATGGCTTCTATTCTAATTTCCAGTAAGGTCCTAATTCCCACGTGAGAACTCATTAGCACAACTTTACTGTCTACTTTCTTGCTTGCCTTATAATCTTCTGAGCCCTCAGCAGACTCCTCCATTGAATTTGAGTAATGGCATTCTAGGGCATTTCCATCCCACAGAACTGGAGCTTTTCTAAACTCTACCTACAATCAGTTTCACAAGCTTTTGAACTCTGTGGTCAGGTAGTCACAACAGTGACATCACTCTCAGTACCAACTTTCTGTGTTGTCAGACTTCTTATAGTTATGACAAATTCCTGAGAGGAAGATTTATTCTGGCTCCTAGTTTCCAGGCTGTCATGCTGTCCTGATGGAGACAGTATGGTGGAGCACAGTACTTCACACCCTGGTCATTGGGAGCAGAAGGAAAGAAAACATCTACGTGCTGGATTTCTTCCCTTTCTCGTAGTATTTCATTCAGGCCCCCATGCTGGGGCAAGACATCACCCACATTCAGGCAACCCTTTCTCCATTAGTCTTTTCCTGAGTCACTCTTACATACACACCCAAAGGTGTGATTCACAAACTCATAGGCTCTTCTCAATCAAGTGAAGCTGACACATGAATCACACTAAATAAGAAGGTAAGAACAAACTTTCTCTGTAACAGGTTCCTATTCTGATATTCTGGGTCCTTCTTGAATAGGAAATTATGTTTATTCAACTCATGCTCAATTTTCATTTGCTCATTTTATGATATAACAAATATTTTGTGGCTCACCTATGAGATGACTGAGTTTTTTCCCAAGTCCTAGGCATATGTCATTGAACAAATAGAAATTATAACATCCTCAGATTCACAGAGTAAAGTCTGCTTCTATGAGACAGATCCAAGATGGCAGAAAAACTAATTTTTTTTCAGTCATTTTCAAAAACTACTGTTAGCCTTTTTAGAATAGAAACATTCAGGAGGAATACAATTCTGATAAGATGCTATGATTATGTAAAAGCTACAAAGGCTCTTCAAACATATGCTTGACTCTTATTAACATGCTCTCAAGAGGAAGGTGAAACCGGCTTTGTTAGGATGTATTGATCTTTTCTTGGCCTAGGTCATCATTCTACCCTAAAATAGAAGAAATAAGAACTAGTGTGCATTGAGGGTAAAAATGTATAGAACTGAAAAAAAAATGGGTCATTTGAAACTTTTATCTTTCTTGTGCTTATAAACTATCATATAATTGAGAGAAAATCACTGCTTTTAGTTCTGTCTTGGGGCCAATAGTCTTCCTTTGCACACAACCACAGATGTTCATAAATGAAAGTGTTACATGAGTTTGTTTCAACATGTGTTTTTGTCAGAGTCAAGAGTTCAAAAGAAGGGATCTCATCTCAAGAAGAGAGCTATTGTTTTACCTAATCTTTCTCAAATAAAATCTCAATTTATGATTTCATTTACTGCATACAACCACCATTAGAGGCTTGTCAAATTTAACTAATTAAGATTTATTCTGGTCAACTCTAATTAGTAAGTAGGGAGCAAGATAACACATCTCAGTTAAATACTATCATGTTATTAACTGTAGACTTATGAGAACGTTTTAAGATCTCCCTAGCTTTGTGAGACAGATTCATTTATATTCTCTATAGATGTTTTATATAAAGCATCCATTGTGGTCCTAGTATCATGCTTGATGATGAGGACATAGTCCTAAATAGAGTAGTCATGGTTCCTACACGTGTAGATCCTAGAGAGAATCAAATCTTACGGAAAGAGTAAGCAACCTTCTTAAAACTACATAATGATAAATTAAGAGGATAGGACTATAAGCAAAATTAACAGGATGCTCTGTTGTCATCAAACAAGTAGGGAGGAAGTTCTACTTAAATAAATTGGTTCAAGTCCCTGGAGACAAGGGAATGTAAATACAAGCCAGTGTTTATTGGAAAAGGACGAGGAAAAGAATACTTTAAGAATGTTTGAAGTTACCGAGGTCTTTAACAGTCATTCTAATGATTGGATTTTGCATAAGGTGCAAGACAGGTAGAGACTCATTGTTTTGTCTCAGGGGTGTCCAGGGTTATATGTTGTTTTAAAAATACTTATCTTTCTTTCGCTCAATTGCTTTTTCTCCTGTGTCGAACCAGTTGAGACGATTTCTGGGCTCTGTTTTCTGTTTGATTGATCTGTGTGCCTATTTTTCCCTCACTATCAGCCCACACTATAAACCTTGACATTTCAGCAGGCCGATTTCCTCCTATTCTTTATCAAAATTATAGGTATTCAGTTCTTCAGCCTTTATACATTGCTTTAGAATAATCTTGACGATTATACATACAAAAGTTGGCTGTAATTTTAATAAGAACTATTCTAAATTTAGACCGCAATATAATGACAATTGACATAGTTACAATAGTGAATCATCTAATCTGTGAATCTGTTGTCCCTATTTCTATTTTATTTTGTTCCCTTCTCAACATTTTATCACACAAATACTACACAAATTTATTGGATTTACAATTAAAGACTTTTATTGATAACAAGTGGAATTACACTATAAATTTTAGTCTTCATGAAGAATATACAGAAATATAACTAATAATATACTTTTCTTCTCTTATGTGAACTTGGAATACCTATTTATTTAGCAGCTGTGGGAGCTCCTTGTTTGTAGACTTCTGTTTTTTACGTGGACAATTATGACATCTTTAAATGTGGGCGATTTTACTCTCCTCTAATCTGCATGCAGTTTGTTCTCTTGCTTTGTTATCTAGCTAGGGTTTTTAACACTGTACTGAACAAGGGTGATAAGAATAGACTTCACTCACTTCTCCACTTTTAAAAGGATTCAGTTATTTGCTATTAAGTTTAATGTTAGCTAAGGTTTGGCTGAAGGTGTTTTTTTTTGCCATTTGAAGAAGTATACTCCCTTTCTATTTTTTTCTGAGAGCTTTTTAAATAAATATGTGTTGAGTTATACCAAACTGTGCTGTTATGCTGAGTTCAGGATTGAGTTTTCCATAATGAACTAACCTTGTATGTCTTGAATAAATCCCCAGTGATCCCTCCTTGGTTTATGATGGGGTTATAGTCTCACAATCTCAGTAAATTTAAAATATTGTTAGATCAAAAATACATTTAGTGTGCTTAACTTGAGGATTATAGCTCAGCCTAGCCTTTCTTAAGCAAGTTTAGAATACTCATATTAACATATGGGTAGGCAAAATTGTCTGAAAAAAAGCCCATTTGATAATAAAGTGTTGAACTACACAATTTATTAGATACAAACATCCAAAAAATACTGACAGTACAGTACTTCATACATCATTAGTTGTTGATCTCTTGAATACACATGTGCCTGGCTAGGAGATGAGGCTTCTTGCTATTGGTCAGCACCACAAATATTGTACAGACTATTTCTACTCTGGGAAAATATCTAAATTCAAAGTGAAGTTTCTAATGAATTTGTATAACTTTTCATCTTAATAAAGTAAAAAAACAGCTTAACCCAAACCATTAACATGGAGACAAGAGTGAACTTTTAGATATTGCCTAATTTCATTTGTTAATATTTTTTAAGGATTTGTATGTCTATATGTGGGATTTTAATATATATATATAAGGATATAGACTTTTTTGGTTTTTAATAAAATAAAATATAAAACAAAAAGTAACCCATCAGAATAGGATACAACATAAAAACAGAAGGAAAAGAGTCAAGGAAAAGGCACAAAAACAGATATAGATATAGAAACTCACACTTTGCACACTCAGGAATCCCATAAAAACACAAAACTGGAAGCCACAATATATATGCCAAGGGCCTGTAAGGTAAAAAGTGAAAGAGAAAAATATACATTAAAAAATAAAGTAGTATAAAATAAAAATTAAAAATAAGATTGAAAAAAATCCTGATAATGACATTATGAGACCAAGAGCCTGCAAGGATGCAGTTAGTTCCTTTTCTGTTGGCATCTACTGCTCGGCATACAGCCTGCCCTTAAGAGCAGTTTGTTTCTTCAGTGAGTCTCCCAGGGAGGAAACTAAATTTTCATTTGCAAGTGGTTATCAACCAGAGATAGCTCCCGGGTTAGGAATGGGGACACGTGTCTACTTCCCCTCTCAACCCTAGCATCCCATCTGGTGCCCACCTCTGCAGGTCTTGTATACGCTGCCTCAGTCTCTGTAAGTTTGTGTGTGTATTGATCTTGTTGGTTTAGAGGGCTTGTTTTCTTGGTGTCCTCCATCCCCTCTGGCTCTTGTATTTTTTCTGCCTGTTTTCTCTCAGGATTCCCTAAGCCCTGATGGAGCGTTTGTTGGAGACATCTATTTAGGGCTGAGAGTTCCAAGGTCTCTCTCACTGTCTGCATAATGTCTGGCTGTGGGTCTCTGTATTTGTCATTAAGATGTCATTAAAAGTGACATTATTGCTATTTTTTTTATTGTTTTTAGACCATTAATATTTGGTTTTACCCCAGGTCCCTGGACTATTTAGTCCCAGGTTCTTGGTCACTCAAATAGTGTTGGGTATGGGTTCCATCTCATGGAGTGGGCTGTAAGTCAAATTAGATACTGGTTGGTTGCTCTCAAAAGATTTGTGCCAACATTGCACTAGCATATCTTGCAGGCAGAAAATAATTGTAGACCAAGCTATACAACTGTCTTGCTTATGCAGAGCGGCCCCCTGGCAGTAGGATCAGGATCCATCTCTGGTGCATGAGCTGGCTTTTTTGCAGCCCACTACCTGTTGTGGGACACCTCACACAGCCTTGAGGCCAGGGGAGGGGCTTGGACCTGCCCCTACTGAATGTACCAGGCTCTGCTGACTCCCCATAAGAGGCCTTACCTTCTTGTAGGAGGAAATGGGAGGTTGGTTGGGGGAGGAAGGCTGGAGGGGTGGAAGGAGGGAAGAGGGGGATCTATGATTGGTATGTAAAATGAATAAAAAAATTATTAATAATAAAAAAAGAAAATAATTATAGATCAAAGGATTTGTGGCTGGGTTGTTGTTTATGTTTCTCTTTTGGTAGCATGCAGAGTATCTTCCTGTATCAAAGACACCAGCATGTAAGGTGAAGGCTCTAGGTAGGCACCAGCTCAACTTCTCCATGTTCTATGAATTGCGTACGTGTTGTCTTCAGCCATGGGGCCTTGCTATCAGTTTGTGAAGAGCAACCTAAAGTCTTGGCAACATCCTGGATTACTTGGGGATTTCTATGGGACCCCTTTGACCAATAGCTCAATTAGATGTAACCCAGTCAGGAGACTAGAAGCTTTATTGGTGACAAGAAATGTCCATTTGGAGCTCTGCTTTGTCTCCTCCATTATTTGATAATTTTATTTAGATCCCCTTCTGTGCTTTATATATTGTGCACCCCAATAAACTTATCTGGGGGTCAGAGAACAGAACAGGCACTATATTAAACATTGGTATAGGCAGTGGTAGCACATGCCTTTAATCCTAGCATTCAGAAGGCAGAGATCCATCTGGATCTCTATGAGTTCAAAGCCACACTGGAAACAGTCAGGCATGGTGACTTGTGCCTTTAATCCAAGGAAGTGATGGCAGGAAGCAGAAAGGTATATAAGGTGTGAGGATCAGAACTAGAGTCTTGTTAAGCTTTCAGGTTTTCAGCAGAAGTTCAGCTGAGATCATTTCGGGTGAGGACTCAGAGGCTTCCAGTTCCAGGAAACAGGATTGGCTGAGAAGTTGGAGAGGTGAGGTTAGCTGTGGCTTGTTCTGTTTGCCTGATCTTCCAGCATTCACTCCAATACCTGGTTTCAGGTTTGTTTTTATTAATAAGACCACTTTAGATTCATGTTACACCCTTCATATTTTATATATTTTACGAAGCTTCTACTGTATTAGTTTTTCACATTATCCCTCAATGGCCCTTAATTTTATCTGTCTGTCTCCATATTCCCTCACTTCCCCCTCTCCCCCTCTCCATTTGATCGTCTTTTCTACTCCCTCCATCCATCAATATCTATTTTATTTCCCTTTCCTAATGAGATCTGTCTGTTCCCTCTATGCCTTTACTCTATACCTACCTTCTGTGTCTTTATGGATTGTAGCTTGGTTATCATTGACTTAATAATAGCTGTGATGGCTATTTTTGGTTGTCAACTTGACTACATCTGGAATTAACTAAAACTTTAAAATGAAGGGCACACCTGTGAGAGATTTCTGCTTAATTTGAAGTGGGAATGTATATTTCTAATCTGGATCTTTGAGATAGGAGGACACATCTTTAATACAGATCTAATCTGTGTCACACCTTCTGCTGAGCCCATATACAAACATGGAAGAAAGAAAGAAGTGTTTGCTCTTTGCCTGCTTGCTCTTGCCTTGTTAGCAAATCCATTCCTTCACTGGTATTAGAGCCTACTTCTTTGGGATTCCATGGTATATTGAAGACAAGTTGAGACATCCAGCCTCGTGGACTGAGAAACTATCAGATTAATGTACTTTCCATCCATAGGCAGCCATTGTTGGATTGTCTAGACCACAGCCTGTATATATGGGATTTAATGTCCTATCTATCTATCTATCTATCTATCTATCTATCTATCTATCTATCTATCTATCTATAGAGGGAGGATTTGTTCTATAAATTCTATTATTCTAGAGAACACTGACTAATATACCAGCTAATATCCACATATAAGTGAATAATAGTAATATATTTGTTTTTCTGGGTCTGAGATACCTTATTCTGGATTAATTTTTTTCTAGTTCTATTGATTCACTGGTGAATTTTATGATTTCTTGCAATTTTTAAAATCTGGTATCTAACCCATATTATTCTAATAAAGACCCCTGTTCATATTTATTGTTTGGATGCTATATATTTTCACCATTATCCTTTTTTTTGAGGGTGTTTCTACATATCTCTGGCTGTTCTGGAACTTATTATGTAGCTCAGTCTGGCCTCAAACTCACAGAAATTCTGTCTTCCGAGTACTGCAGTTAAAGGCATGTGTTACCATACCCAGCCCACCATTATACTTTTAACCCCTCTATATATTTGTTTTTGGAGTGAGTTTCATTTACCCACTGCAAAGGGTAATCTTTATTGTCTACTTGATTGGCTTTAGAATCACTGTGGAAATACTGGGTCTGTATTTATGAGGGTATTTCCAGGAAGGTTTAACTGAAGAGGAAAGACACAACCTAATGTAGACGGCAGCATCCCTTGAGTTCTGGTCCTGATTTGACAAAAAAGAGAAAGCAAGCTGATTACTTGCATCCCCCTCTATACTTCCTGACTGGGGATGCAATGTGAGCAGCCTCCTTACTCTCTGGACAGCCATACTGTCCCTGCCATGATGTACTGTACTTCTCGAACTATAACCTGAAGTATACCCTTCCTCTATTACTTTTATCTTGTCAGGTATTTGGTCATAATAATGATAAAAGTAATAATACACAAGATATATGGTTTAGTCATTTTAAAAATATACCTTGTTAGAGTTAGAGGTATACCTATGTGGTAGAGTGCATACATAATATGAGCAAGACTGTGTATTCAATCCTTAGCACCAGAAAAATAAAGAAGGGAAAAATAAAACAACATTAAATATACCCTAATAATTTTTTCTTTAATTATAGTTGTGCTGGTTAGTTTCTGCCAGCTTGACACAAGGTAGAGTTAACTGGAAAGAGGGAACCATAAAAGAGGAAACCTTCATCAGATTGGTTCATAGGAAGGTCTGTGGGGGCATTTTCTTGATTAGTTATTAATGTGGAAAGTCCCAGCCACTGTGGGCAGTGCCATCTCTGGGCAGGTCCTGGGGTGTAGAAGAAAGCATGCTGGGCAAGCCCTGGAGAGCAAGCCAGTATTTGGCATTCCTCCATGGCATCTGCGTCAGTTCCTGCCTTGAGTTCCCACCATGATGAACCCTAATCTGTGCTGTGGATTCAAACCTTCCCTTCTCATGTTGCTTTTGATCATGGTGTTCGTCATAGCTACAGAAAGCCACTAGAACAGTGGTAAACCATTTATAGTTACTGTAACTACTGATGTATTAGTAACAATGTGTCCACATGATTCTATCTTCTGCCTGTTATGTGGGTTTTGTTTTGCTTCTTTTTCCTCCTTGTAAATGACTTGGAACAACTTCAGAATTTCATTTTACTTTGTACCTTTGTACGGGCTACTAATCATCACTCTACAGTTCGCAGTCTCTCGCCCGGCTGGGGTTCAGAACTCTTACACCCCTCTAATTCCCATTGCTCTGTTTTGTTTATAGTATATTAAATTGATTCTCTGTATATACTTACAATCACATCTCTGTTACAATTTTTGCTTCAACTATCAAGCATAATTCAGAAAAGCAAAGAAATCTCCCTTGCTTGTGCCTGCTCTTCTCTCCCTTCCCCCATTCCCTTCCTCTCCTCTCTCCCCCTGCCTCTTCCCTCCTTCTTTCCTCCCTCCATCTCTCCCTTTCTTCATTTCCTTTATTTCATCAATTCCATTCTGTTTCAAAAAATTTCTGAATCTATTTATTAGGGTAGGTTGATTGATAACACAGACTCCTAATTTTCTTTTATCTGTGAACACCTTTATTTTCTATTCATTCCTAAATATAGGATCTTGGTTTGATAGCTTTTATTATTCAATGCTTGGAACATGCTGTGACCCTTTTTTCTGGCCTCTGTGATTCTGATGAGAGATCTGTTGTCATTTAAATTCTTTTTTCTTCACATGTAAGGTGCCATTGAATCCTTGCTGCTTTCTGTATTCTTTTCTTTGTCCTTATTTTTTGAGACGTTTGATAATAACATGTCCTAGTGTGCATTTCTTTGAGTTTGTATTTCCTAGGGACTTGCTTACATATTTTGAATGTTTATCTTCAAATAATTTTCCCAATTTGTGAAATCTCAGCCCTTTCTTTTGAGTGAGTTTTTGAAGCTTTGTCTTTTCTCCTCTCCTAGAACTCTGGTCACACACACCTTACATTTTGCTGTAGTCACTGGGTTTTTCTTTATTACCCTACCTACCAGTTATGCAGACAGGTTAGTTTTTATTCTCCTGTCTTCAGTTTCAGCCATTCTTTCCTCTCCCTGTACACTCAACTATTTATCCTACACACACACACACACACACACACACACACACACACACATACACACACACATTGGCCATTGCACTTTTTCCTTTCTAAAATTTCCAGTAGTACTAGTTATGTTCTCTTTTTTTTCTTTGCAGAGATCAATTTTCTGTTTTTTGAGGAACATTCATGGAACTCTCATAGCATTTCTTCATGGCTATTGTAAAATATTTGTCATATAAGCATACCATCTTCATTAACATGGTGCTGGCATTTATTGGTGATTTTTTTTGTCATTTTTTTTCCTTAGAGATTTTCTGAGGACAATTCATGATTTGAATTGAAACCTGGAACTTTGGATATTCTTAGCTTTTGTATCTTACTTAAGTGTCTGTTTTAGCTGGCTTTGTCTGACACTGACTTGGTAGGGAAAGGAGAATTGCCTCATTATTACTAGGTGAAGGTAGAGTTCAAGATTTTTCTATTGGGTAGATGTTAGGAACTTGGTGTAGATGTGCTGGGTCTCTTAGAGCATCTCTGTGATAATCACCTTGGCTGGGAGGTAGAAAGTTCTATAGCTAAGCCCATGTCACCTCATGGCTGGCTTATAGTTAAAATCCTTGCTGTTCAAAAGATATGACCTCAAGGGGACAGAAGAGGAGTTCCTTGTTACTGCAAGACAGAAGTGGAAGTACAGGTTTCCTTTCCACTCCCGCGAAATGAGCACAGTACTCAGTGTCCTCCATCACCACCTCGTCTAGTAGGTTGGGACGCCTTGCTGCAGCCTATGGGAGTGAAGGCTCTCTTTCCCACTTCGTTAGTGTGGATGGTGATAGGTATTTTTACAGAGCACAGAGCTTATTTTCCAGAAGTTTCTTACTTGACTGATTTCTGCATCTATGTGCCTTGGTCTTTTGTCTAGCTAGAACAGACTTTGATTGGGGACCTTTTATTTCCTTTCCCATCTCTCTCCCAACCTCCCTTCTATCTGTCCTCTCTCACAACCTGTCTTTATTGACATTCTTTGGTTACTGAGTTTGCATTTTTTATGTCAAGAATATATGAGGAAACAGAAACAAAAACAAAACCCGGAAAATGTGTGTAATTTATTTATATTGCTCAGATATATTGCAATTAGCGACAAGAATAGGAAAAGAAAAGCCTAAATAACCTTTCTAGGAAGACAATTTTCTTAATATACTTCCATATTCATACTTAGTACATGAAAGTCCCCCTTTAACAATATGTAGCTATTATTTCTTGTATGTTTTTTTACAAACTCATGCTCTTGTTGGTCTCCTGGTTAATGCCTAAGCATCCTTCTATTCTCTGCTCGGATATCTTTCTTCCTTATATATCCTCTGTCAGGTTATTTCTTTTATACACAACTAGAAGATTCAAGCCAACTTTTATTTCTTGAATTGCATTTTGTACTTTGAATTAGAAAAATCTGTCTCTACTGCTTTCCTCCATGAGGCTATGTGTGGCTATGTGCATGTTGATAAAATGAAGAGTCTCTCTCCCATTTATTTCTGTCAGTTCTCAAATATATAGCCATCTTGTGCCTGTAGACTAAACATTATTGTCTAAAGAGACTGTTGCTAATCACACTTTACCTGCTCAGTTACTTTTATTTTTATTGC
>CABHPQ010155618.1:0-37712 GCA_902168405.1 Peromyscus aztecus | reverse complement strand
TAAAGGGGGAAAAAAATGTCTCTAAAGCTTACACCCCAACCCCCCACATCACGCCACTCAGCTGGTCGGTGGAACTAACCTAGCCTTTGGTTCTGTTTCTCAGTGCCACTGGTAGCCTTGGTCTTGGGGAGTCCATTGCCTAAGCTCACCTCTAGCCAAACGACTTCACTGCAGTGGCAGATTTACTAAGTACATCTCCAGCCGCTGCAGCAGAATTCCTCACTTGTCCTGTGTTATCCTGTAGGTAGAGTGGAAAGGGTGTCTATGTTCTTGAGCTTAATCATGGTGCTTGTGAAATGACTAATTTCCCCATCTATTCATCTTTGAACTAGTAGCCTCAGCTCTGCACCTTCTTAGGTTAGGATTAGCTCCCTGGAGTCCAGGGAATGAGTAGAAGGATTGTAGTTCTTACCAGAGGCAAAGGTGGTCAAGTCAAGAGCACTGAGAGGGACATGGGGGGTGGGGGGTTTGGGCAACAGGACAGGAAAGCAGCTGAGAAGTGAGGCTCTCAGGAGCTGTCTTGCTGGCTGGGTTAGACCACCTCAGTATCTCTTCAGAGCGGTCGCTGGAAAAATTTTCCAGAGCCCTTGACGTCACAACCTTGCCATTTGCCTGCTGCTGCCTGGATACCAAATGCAGCGCTTAACCCTCCTCCTGCCGGGAGGAAGGGACAGAGCTGAGGGCTGTGGTTCTAGATGCTGCTGCCATCCCTCTCCTCCTCCTCTTGCTTGGATCTTTGTATAGGGGAGAGAAGAAGGGATTCGATTCATCATTCTTGTGTGGGCTTTTACGTGTGTTTGGTTTGTTTCAGCAGCTCCATAACATCGTTGCCTTGAAGTATCTGTTCTTGATGGGAACGTTGGGTATTTTTCCGTGTATGGAGGAGGGCTGTGTGGCTCATTTCCACACCTGTGTGCCCACTTCATTCCTGGCCCCCTCCCATCATGGGCACATACTTCTCAATAATCCTTTCACTCTGCGCCATTTTCCCAGGGACCCTTTAGAAGTAACCCATGCCTCCTCTGTGCAGTCATGTCTCTGATAACCTTACAGTTCTCTTGGTTCCCTTTCCTCTTCGAGTTGTTTGGCTGGCACAAGACAGCCAGGAGATGCCCAGTACAGCCTGTTACTATGCTGCTAATCAGGGAGATAATCCTTGTAAACCAGTAACTGATAGCCTTATTCCAGTCCACGGGCTTCGTGTTGGTTCAAGGTGGTCTTTTTGTTTGTTTGTTTGTTTGTTTGTTTGCATGGTTTTTATTTTTAAAAGTCGTTCTTATTCAGCCTGCATTCCGTTAACTGTGAGATAAAGAAAATGTAGTTTACATAGCTAGTTGTTACTCTGCTGATCAGAAGAAGGTAAAAATGGCAGCCATTCGTACCATAGGCTTTCCTTTGTGTGTTTGATTGGTTCCCAGTTACCCTGTGCCCCTGAAAAAAAAAAAGACAGTTCTTTGTAGGTAGACTTGATAGGGAGAGCTTCACAGTGTATTTCTGAGTTGGCTGTTCTTAGGCATCTCAGTGTTTGGGGGTACAGCAGAGCAACGCCCCTTAGGGAGCATGCTGTCGTGGGTCAGATGCACTGCATAAGTGTTAGTGAATGCGGCTGCAGGTGTGCACCAGTGGTTGGTCCTCTTTACTCCCTGTTAGACTTTTCGCTATCGTTGAGCATTCTTCTGCCTGTAGCCCCCAAGAAAGAGCATGGTTTCCTCTTTAGATTAGTGCTGGCAAAGGAAGACCTAGAGAAACACGTTGAAGAGGAACTGGGGAAGAGTTACGGTCGTCTTTGGGAAGGGGAGACCTTGATTCTACCTGTGTGGATCCATCACACCCATGTCTGTCTGTTCTCCCCACAGTTAAGATACTTCTTTTCTACGTGATATTTTATGGCTGCCTGGCTGGCATCTTCATTGGGACCATCCAAGTGATGCTGCTTACCATCAGTGAACTGAAACCCACATACCAGGACCGTGTGGCCCCGCCAGGTAAAACTCAGGGAATGGCTTCTCCTCCATTGGTGAAAGGGGTGCCGTTTCCAACCAAGAAGACACCTTGAGAAAATAGCTCTGTAGTAGGAGCTTCAAGCTAAGCATGGGAAGGAAGCGGGAAGACTGTGGTAGCCGCGGCTCCTGGCCGCATTGCGGCTGAGCTCCAGATGGCTGCAGATGTCTTCACAGCTCTGGGGTGAGGGTGGAGCACACAGCCTCACTGTGTGACTTGAGCACCTCAGGTCCTGTTGGGGCTTCATTTTACTTGGCCTTAACACTCAAGGGATCATTCTAGGGCCTTTTCAGCTCTAACACATTTTTTCACTTATGAGGTGACCATAACTCAGGTAAACCCTTAAAAAAAAAATCATGCCCACAGAGAGGAGAGGCTCACCTGTTACTGCTCTGCAGTTTGACCATGAACACAGACACCATCTTTGCAGATCTCCACAGGCCTGTTTGTGGTTTTGTGAACCCTCTCTCCAGTTTAGCTGTCTCTGGTCTCTCTAAAAAGTTCAGCGAACAAAAAGATTATCTATAGAAAAGGCAATCCTCCGCAAGCGTCCACTGCTCTGACTTGGCTGCTGTGGGTGTCCTGGAAGGCCACTACCCACAAGCCTGGGGCTAAATGACAGGCAGCTGAGCAACAGTAAACAAATTTACTCTGTGGTTCTTCTGCCTGGAGGACAGAGCTGGGAGAGCAGGAAAGTGGTGTGTGTTCTATAAATTCTTTCGGGTCCTCCCATTATAGATGACCTTGAGGTTTCGGGAGTGGGGAGGTGGCAGTGACTCTCGTCTCTTGTGTGGGCAAGGGGTTTGGTGGTTTGGAAATAGCTGCTGGTAGGTGACAGTCTTGGGGCCACGTGCAGTCACTGAGCGGTGCCTGTTGCCGACATGTCTTGCTCTTCTCCTTGGGGGTGAGGAGGAAGAAACTGCAGAATGCGAAGGTGGAAAAACCCAGAATATTTTCAGATATTTAGGTGGGAAGTGAGAAGAGAAAGAAAATGTGTAAGTATATAAAACAACTTAAACCTAGTTCACCACCCACAGATTCCAGCAGCTCTTATATCAAAAGGTGGGTCTTTGGAAAGATTGAAGCAAGGTTCTGATGTGCCCAGAAATTGAGGCTGTTCAGTGTTTTACACGGGCTTCTGTGGTCATAAGGCATGTCTCCATGCCCTCCTCCGCTAGAGGCCTTACAGCAGCATTAGAAATCGTAGTAATTAGATTTGTGCACAGCTCCTCTGCCACTTAAAAGTTGTCCCTTAGTCATGATGCTGTTTTATAATAGTTTAAACCTGAAGCAAACAGGACCACATAGCCATCCTTTGCTTAAAAAAAATAAAAGACTACAATATACACCTTGGAGAAATAAGTAATTTATTTATTTATTTAGGTTTTCAGTTTTAGAGACAAGATTTCTATGTGTAGCCCTGGCTGTCCTGGAACTCGCTGTGTAGACCAGGCTAGCCTAAAATTTAGATCTGCCTGCCTCTGCTCCCAAGGGCTGGGATTAAGGGCATGTGCTGCCATGCCTGGTAGAAATAAATAATCTTATAAAATAAAATTAAAATTTTGTTTCCAGGTACTTTTCTGGAAAGAAATCTCACCTTCCAAAATAAATAGCCAAAGTGTCCAATGTTTTAAGTAAGGGTTTGCAGTTGACCTTGCCCTGACTGAGGCACGCAGTCTCCGCCCCCACCCCTGTCTTCCCCTCTTCTTCCCAGCGCTTCCTATTAGCACCTATATTTAGTGTGCTCAGCAGTTGGACTGACCTGACAAACCCTCCCTTCTCTGAAGGAATGTGAGTGGCTCATCTCGGAAATATGCATTCCTGTCCTTTGGTCTGAGTCACGGGCCAAGTTTGCAGGCCTTCACCTTCCCAGTTGTCTCCTCCGTCCCTTATCTTGGCCACTTGTCTCTCTGTCCTTAGCTTTCACTTGAGTAGCAAGTCTACACATCCGCCTGTCCTAACCCTGTGGGTTTCCCCTACCCCTCCTGACACTTCTCAGAAAATGATGGTAACTTTCAGTCAGATCAGTGTGAGCACTGGCTGGTAAGGAATAGAGTGCTCCTGGACAGTCCTGAGTCCTCTGCATCCCCCGAGGGACCCTAACTGGACCCTCCTCTTGGCATCTTTCAGAACAGATGTTGAGAATTCATTTTGGAGAGGTATTAATGATTCATTAACTCTGCAGACTGAATAAATGTGTGGAAGTATATATCCCGATCAACTTTTGGCTTCAACTTAATGTCTCCAAGTCTCCATTTCTGTCTTGGTCACAGAGGGAAAGAAAGTTCTGAGTCAGATGTACATGGTAAGTGTGTGAGGCTTATAGCATTTAAAGATACAAGGACTTACAGTGTGTTACCATCTGACCTTGGGGCATGAATACAAACATGGCCAATTGGGTTTGGAGTATCCTTTACACTTTGAAATATCTTGTAACCAGATCTCTTCCAAATGGCATGTGTGAGTCGGGCAGTCCTGCCCTGCCGTAATCATGTAGCTTGTATGATGGATAAGCTGATAGGCCAAAATGGGAAAGTCACAGAGGCAGGAGAGGACATACAGAATGGAGGGGAAATTTAAGGACAAATGGGTCACATGGTTGCTGGACTCTGAGCAGTGGGTACTTTTCCTCGCCAGATCTTACTCTTCTGTTAGAACTAACCTGCTCACCCTACCCAGAAAGCAGAGTCTTGGATGAGATGTTGGGCACACAGTATTGAATAGCTGTTTTTACAGCTCAAGAATCACTGTTTCTGACTTCTTGTCGCTTCAGTGTAAGTGTTAAAGCGGTCTCCAAGGCTATTAGACGGAGGTCCCACCTTCCACTAGAAGCAGAAGGCTCTGAATTGCCAGTGAGCTTTGGGTGATAGTGCGGGGTTAGGCTGCATACTTCAGTTTTGTGGTGTCGGTCCAACCTGAGCTTTCCCTGGAAGTAGTTAAACATCAGTGAGTTAGAGAACATATCAGAAAGTGTCCGGTGAAGCTAAATGACAGCGTAACCAACTCTCCTTAGCATACCTACACCTGCCATGCAGCACCAAGCTTTTGTCCAGAGGAGAATCTCCTGCGGTGTGTGGAGGGAGCAGCCTGGCCTTTCAGGTGGGTCTGGGAGAGATGTTGCCATTCACTGTGCTGCGGAGAGTCAAGCAGCACAGTGCACACGCACATGCACACGCGCTCCCATGTGCGTGCACACAACAAGGCGTTTGTTGTTCACCCTGGTGCCTGTCCTGTGGTGGAATAGTAAAGAGCCTTCCGTGGGCTGTCAGCCATCCCCCACCCCCAGGTTATCCTAGCAACAGTGCAGTGAACTGAAGGTCACTGCATGTCATTCCCTGAGTCCACAGAGTTCCCACCTGGCATGCTTCCTGGTGCAAAGGTAGGATATGTATTCCCTGTTCTTCCTCTTAAAGTTGTGGGAGGTTCTTTGTTTTACTCTTACAGGTGGCTCAGTGAGGACAGAACTCATTTTAAAAGGATCAAATTCTTGGCTCATGGGTAACCAGAATCAGGGCAGGAAGGCAGAGTGGATGATTTAATTCACAAGGGCACAACCATCGTAGCCCACCCCTCCATCCACATGCTTCAGGCTTCTGAGAAGTCATTATGCCTGGCTCAGAAAAACTGTTTTCAAATCACGTGGTGATTGGCCCTCTCCAATTTCAGAAGTAGGAGTAGAAAACACTTTCTCCCTGTGCTTTGGAGGAACTGTAACTTCGGAGTATTAGGGGACTTCTATGCCATTTGCAGTTAGACTCAGTTGATTTGTGATTGCCCAGCTGACATTTGGGTCTGCTTGCTCTCTTTTCTCACCCTCTGATGGATCCTGCCGACCAGTTCCCGGAGGAGATAGCATTGGTAGTGCAAGCTTTCCCCACCTGTGGTTCATTAAAAGGCTTAAAGAGGAAGATCTCAGGCTTCCAGAACTCTCTTGCCCATGTAGTGTATTTGTAGAGTCTCTTAGGTATTCAGAAAGCCCAGTGATAAATATAAAACATTTTTGGAAAGCCAGATGTAATGTCTCGTGCCTTTAAGCCTCAGTATTCATGAGGCCGAGAGACAGGAGGATTGCCACGAGTTTCAGGTCAGCCTAGACCTCCAGAAAATTGGGCCTTACTCATTTGAAGATGAGTAAGCAGAGCCAGGCCCTCTGTTCAGTAAGGCGAACTAACCAAGTCATGGAAATGATCCTGGGGGCAAAAGGCCAGACATGCCACTGTCAGCTCAGGCTTGTGGCATTCACAAGGAGAGAGCTCCCCCACCCCGGGGGACAGCAGTGGAAAGACATCTTCATTTCTGCTGATGTAGAATCAGACAGAGTAGGACTGGTCAGTGAATATTTAGTGCTCTCACGCTAGGACTCGCCACCTGATGCTGACCAGACCCCAGAGAGGCTAGGGCAATGAAGGAGATCCATGATGTATTACCCAATAGCTTTTGACCAGGAAAGTACCTTTTCTCACTTCATGCAGGGATAGGCCCCCTGGAGTATCATACATACTAAGATATCAGATTTCAGGCTATTAGCAAATGCTGTGTTTTGAAGTTAGACAAGTCAAGTATGCACTTGTTCCTTGTTAGATCTTAGACAAAAAAAGCACCGTGTAAAAGGTCTAGTGCTTGTCTATTGTGTTCCCCTTTAAAGAAGTGTTACCCTCTTTATTTTGGGAATAAACACAATTATGAGCTAGCCAAAATGTCAAGCACAATATTCTGTGAAACTATTCTGAAAGATAAAACCTCCACACTAAGTAATTCCTTCTTAGCATCTGAAATTGAACATGCAACTTCTGAGAAAAGTCCCCTGATGGGTAGTTCTTAAACAGTGAAGGACCTGCAACCAGAGTTTGGGGCATTTAGTTTAGACTTGGGCACAGATTTCTGGACATCACTGGTGGTTAAACTGCTCCATAGTCTGTAGACACGGGTGAGATGCTCCTCCGAGACTTTTCAAAGTGAGCAGGTTTGAGGTGTGGATAGGCTGTATGTGTGACCATTGCCTCGAGGCAGGCGATTTACTCTTGGCTAATCCAGCCTCCAGTCACATGCTAACCCTGACGCAAAAGGTAAGTGGACGGGAACTTGTTCCCAGAATTCTGTTAGGTAAGTTGATAGTAACCCCAGAGATAAAATAATAAATAATAGGTTATTCAGGTTGACACTTACAGGGAGGTAATCATCCAAATGGAGACCTGTAAAGGTGCATTTGTGGATGTATAAGCCGATCTCATTCCTCCCTTTTCTTTTTAATTGCAAAGTACGTTGAACCTGCAGTATATAGGAGATGTGAACAGCTTCATGTAAATGCTTCTGCTAGCTTCCTGTGCCCTTGGAGGTTTCTCTGGAAGATGATACCTGTTGAGTAGTTGGCTGTGAGTCATCAGATGGATCAAATGACAGGTCCCAGCAGCTGTGCTCTGGGATTCACTGGAGAAAGTGCTGCAAGGTTAAAATGGCTACATTCTCCTTTAAATGCTTCAGCTCTGCGAACAGATTGAGAAGTCACAAACTTGCTACATTATAAACCTGATTGGGAACAAAATGGGAGCTAGTGAAAACCAGCTTTCTTTTTCCCCCTCTCTTGTTCATTCCTTCTACTATGCTCATCCACTAGAGCCAGAAGTGGGGGTGTTTGCCTCCTTTGTTTCTCAGGAGATGGGAGTCAGGAGAGGCAGGTGCATCTGGAGAGGGCAAGTGTGAAGTCAGATGTTTTTTATTACTCCAGATCTTAATGTAAAATTGAAGGACTTAAAAGAAGCCAGATATTAACATTACTCAGATCATTTCAGTCCTTCCTTAGGTGGCTTCCTCAGGTAACGGCTTGACTAGTTCATGACTAGTTTCACTGGTGGCGGCAGAGCAGAGCTGTACCGAGCTTCCCTTCCTTAGTGTCCATTTAAGCTCTGACAGGCAAGAGGCAGAAGGCTAGATCTGCTTCGGGCCTCTGGTGTGAAACCATAGCCAGCACTTAGACAGTCCGCTCTTCAGCCTCTGGGAGTTCCCAGGCAGAGCTTACCCTTGTTCAGCTCTTACTAGCAGCTTTCGGAGTGGGCAAGGAGAAGCCAGAAGCCAATCCACTAGCTGGCAGAAACACCAGTTAGCAAGATCATGGGGTTGGGGGTGGCGAGTTGAGCTGTGATGTAGAAATTGGTGTGATTCCAGTGATCTCATTATTGATTGGCCTTGACTAGAGAGGAATGGCGCTGACCGCGCATCACTGTTGGGTCAGTGGCGGTACTGCAGGTCACTAGAGTACACACCATTTCACAGGTCGGTTGGTAAGCAGTGGGCAGCTGATGGGCTTGCCTACTGATAAGTAAGGCTGGCATACACATCTGGGTGAACATGAGGTCCTGAAAAACGTGCTAACAATGACTGAGTTCCAGGAACTCATGTTTGAGGCTCTGGCACGTGTCATCCTGTCTCTTTTAAAGGGGAACCGGGGGTTGAAATTGTGAGAATGAAAAGCACTCCTCTCCGTAATCCCACCTCCTCAGAGAAGCGGTATCACTGCACCCCAACACAGACATGAAAGCGATGGCACCTTGAGTGGCCCCCCGAAAGAAAATGCAGAGGCAGCTGGACAATGAGAGGCAGTGGGGAGTGCCAGCTGAAGCCAGGACAGAAGGGACAGTGACATGGGTGAACTTGCTTCGCAATCTGGGTCCCACCTTGTTTATTTTCAGGGTGACCTATGGTCACGTTAGTTGTTGCAGCTCGTGGGGTGAGACCGAATCTCACATTGGACTCTGTCGCTTTGTTAGCAGTTCGGTTTCTGCTGAATCACCTGCCCTGCTGGGGACCACAGCTGGCAAGGCTGTCACTTACCACACTTGGTGGCCCTTCCTCGGCTGCCTGAGGTTCCGTGTCTTCCAGCTTCCCTCCTTTCTGAAAGATGGGTAGGGCTGCTTCTGGGCTCCTGACATTTGATCACTTTGCTTTCTTTACCCTCCAAGCTGCCTCCACCCCCCCTTTTCCTGGACTAGGAAAGCTGAGTAACCCTGAGCACATGGTTCTCCTCTTTGTCCATTCTGCCTGACAGATTCACAGATATTTGTCCTGGTCTCTTAGGCATGACTGCCCCTCAAGACTCCACTTTCTCTGGATCCCAGGGCTGTTCTAGGAAAACACCCCATCCTCCTGACTTTTGATTCTCTAGCACTGGGTGTGTGCCCTTCATTTCCCCAGGGCCAGGCAAATCACCTTGACTTAAATGTCTGGTTTATAGCTCAGACTAGGCACGGCTCTCTAGCTGCCTGTCCTGTTTTGCAGTACTGGTTTCCTGTCGCTGTCCCATGCTAGCTTCTGGACTTGCCCTTGACTGCCTGTTTTTTTCTCTTTGCAGAGGTCAGTGGCTTTCCCTGCATTGCTTCAAAGCACATAGGAAAGTCACAATGCCAGCTTTCCCAACTTAACGTGAAAAGATTGGCTAGAATATATTTAGATTGTTTTAGACATGAAAACAATTTTTCCTGGCTTATGAGCTTTTAGAGAATGTTTTATCATAGTAACTTTTGCTTATTTCAAGCTGAAGATTCTTTAATGACTTAATTCTGAAGCAGTATTCCTTTTTACCCGTTGACAGTTTTTTTTTTCCTGTGTTCTTTGGGTATTGCATTAGCCTTTTCAAGAAGTTTCTGTACATTTTTTAAAACAATTCATTACTGTTATATAAGGTGCAGGGTGCATGTGCTGTGGGCCACATGTGAAGGGCAGAGGAGGACAACTTTGTGGAGCCAGTTTTATCCTTCCGCCTTTCTGGAGGTCCCGGGGATTGAACTCACATCAGTAGGCTTATATACAGCAAGCACTTTTCCTGCTGAGCAATCTCATTGACCCATCCAGAATACTCTTCACTGTTTGGTTTGAGACAAAGTCTCACCATGTAGCTCTGGCTGGCTTACAACTTGGTACAGGCTGGCCTTGAACTCGCAGAGATCCACCTGCCTCTGCCTCCTGAGTGCTGGAATTAAAGGCGTGCGCCACCATGCTGCACAAGAAGGTGTTTATTATCACTCTTGATATTTTCATCTTGAGCACTTTGATCCAGCCCTCACTCACTCCATATCTCCATCCCTTCTACCATCTCTCTAGGTGGCTGCTTAGAGTTCCCTCTGTTGGGCCAGCCCCACTTAGCTCAAAGCAGTCCTCACTCAGTGGAAAAACTAACAGCTATTTACTCCAGCTTCTGTTGAAGCCTTGTTCTCAAGCACCACAAATGGTGCTGCTCAATAATTAATCTAGTTATGTCTCCACTTGAATTATGCCGTTCTCTGCATCCATGTCGCCACTATTAGATTCTAATTCTCCAGAGCAGTCATCCCAAACCAAGGGTGCTTCGGGCTCAGAGGTCATGCCCAGGTAGAGCCTGTGAGGCTGCCTGTTTACCCGACTTGAGAGTGGTGTGGGTGCTCCCGCCTGCCGGAAGTGATGAAAGGAGGTCAGGTGTAGCTCGTGATGAGCAGGCCCCCTGACACAGGGGGTGGAGATGAGAGCAGCAAAGCTGTCTGATGTCACAACAGCAAACGAGAATGCTGGTGACCTTGAAATTTGTTACACGGTGAACGTGTGTGTGTGTGTGTGTGTGTGTGTGTGTGTGTGTGTGTGTGTGTGTGTTCTACTAAAGAACTGTCCTGTGTTTATTTGATAAAGTGGAATGTAACTGGGTATCTTTTATCTGGCTGTCCTGGGGTGGAATGTCATTGTGATTGCCTCTCCAACTCACTGACCTGGATATAGTGCCATTGTGTAGTATTGTCCAAGTGCCCATTTAGGAAACCCTGTGAGGGCACAGACTTCTGGACATGAGAGACTTACAACAGAGAATGCAAACCCACATCACGTGTTTCTTGAATTTCACCCTGATAGGTACTGACATGCTCAGATATTTGAGTTAGTAACTGCATCTATATCTCGAACTCCCCGTTCTAAGATGAAAATTCTACCCTAGGTTACAAGAGCCAAAGGACTGTCTTTGGGGAGCAGTCTTGAGGTTAGAGAGATTGAGACTTTATAATTTGTTGGCATGGAGTATAAGAGCAGGCTGCTGCTCAAAGTGTCTACGTTATTAATATGTTATTATCGCAGGGAGAGCCACCCGTACACCGGCTGCTGGCAATGCAGTTTTAAGAATGTGTGTACATGTGGGCACTAGAAAAACCTCGGGCTTTGGAGAACTGCATGCCTAGGTTGGAATTCTGGTTCTGCTTTCTCTGCAGCCTTGGACAGAACACTTAACCTTACATTGCAAGTGGTATTCTCATTCACAAAACAAGTTAATGTCTGCTATGAAATGTTGGCAAGGAAACTGGATATCTGATATTACATCATCACCATTACATTCAGATATCTAATCTAAATGCCATCAGATTGAATTTGAAAGGGAAGTGGGGATTTTATCCACCAAGTAGGGGTGGGGTGGGGGGTGAGGGAAACTTATTTGTGCAGAGAAAGCCTGCTTTTGGAGTCTCCTGCCTTCCCACTGACTTTGTCTTTCTGACTTTTACTGTTATAGGATTGACACATATTCCTCAGATCCAAAAGACTGAAATTTCCTTTCGTCCTAATGACCCCAAGAGCTACGAGACCTATGTGCTAAACATCATTAGGTTCCTGGACAAGTACAAAGATTTGGCCCAGAAGGATGACATGATTTTTGAGGACTGCGGCAGTAAGTGGCTCACTGTGGATTCATAGTAGTGGACGAGTTGCCAGTTTCTGCTTAATTTAGTGTTTAAAGGCAATGTTACTGAATTTTTGTTAGGATTTACGCGAGGTTTTCACCGTACTTTACGATAATTAAGAAGACGCAAGTGATAAGCAAGGTGAAATCATGTTTGATTTAGTAAAATATACATTATGATAAGGATAGCCGTAAATAGTACATATCAAATATGCAATAAAATATATTCATTGTTTTCCTGCAGCTCCAGAAAAGTCTGACCCAAACCCTTTCAGGTCAAAAAGTTATTGACAGTCCTTGGAATTCATGTTCTTGTTACAATGTCGCTGTTACTGAGCAAAGCCTGGGGACCCGTTAAAAGGCTGCTGCTGCTTAGACATGGTCTGGTTTTCTTTCAGCCCTAAGTAACTAAGCAAACCATTAGCCCACAGTGGTTCTCACCTTGTGGGTCCTAAGACCATCAGAAAATACAGCTATTTACATCATAATGATTTATAACAGCAAAATTACAAAGTAGCAACGGAAATAATTTCATGGTTGGGGGTCAGCACACCATGAGAACTGTATTAAAGGGTCCCAGCGTTAGGAAGGTTGAGAACCACTGCTTTAGCGAGTACAGACTGATTAGAAGGCAGTGCAGGTGGTGAGCAGTTCAGGTTTGGGCTCATGCCTCGGTGATGGCCTTTGCTAAACATTTACCTTTTGGAGAGGGAGAGCAGACAGCCTGTGGGAAGCCCTTGTCTAATGTAGACCACGTGTAGCGCGGTCTTCAATGGGAGATGAATACAAGGAACAAAAAGTTCTTTTCCTTTTTAGCAGCGCAGGGCAAACGGCCTGGCACATTCTGTAAATGGGTTTGTGCTTTTTTTAGGTATGCCCAGCGAACCCAAGGAGCGGGGAGAATTTAACCATGAACGAGGAGAGCGAAAAGTGTGCAGGTTCAAGCTTGACTGGCTGGGGAACTGCTCCGGACTCCAGGATGACTCTTACGGCTACAGAGAGGGGAAACCCTGCATCATCGTCAAGCTCAACCGAGTCCTGGGCTTCAAACCTAAGGCAAGTGGTGTTTTCCGGGACACATGCATTTTGTGGCCTCATGGATGAGACCGGAAGTTTCAAAATACACTCACTGCTACTTTTGAAGTGCTGTCAATCAGTAGTATAATACCAAAACCTTTCTCCTGCATCAAGGGCAACCATCTCGGTTCCTAAAGTTACAGACTGAGTGCCACAGCCAAATTTTGGAGTGTGGCCCTGTCTTGTTTTGGGGGACATAATCTCAATGTAGCCCCGGTTTATCTCAATCACTTTGTAGCCAAGGCTGGCCTAATCTCCCTGTCCTCTTAGTCTCATCTCTGCAGTGATGGGACTGTGGGTGCTCTCCCACGGCTCTGTCTTAATACTCTGCTTAGTGTCCTTTAGATAAAAAGTTATTTTCACGTGTGAGAGTCCCCTGGCTATGTGGTATGATTACAGGCTGCTTTTGGTTTGGGCTTAATGGAGCAACAGGATTATTTCAGAAATGCTATCTGTTAATCTGAAAAAAAAAAAAAACCAAAAACATTTTTTTCCCCTGAGTGATGATTTCATTACAAAACCCAGAAAATAACACCATCTCTGAACTTTGATAACCATGCAGTTTCTAATACTCCTTAATCACTAAAACCAGCAAATTGCCACTGTTTTGAGAAATTCTTTAGAAGGAAAAAGTTGTTGGTGTTGTCTCAGCTTTTTTAAGTGGTTATTTCATTTTCTTCTCAGATCATGAATTAAACACTGCTGTCCTTCCTTAGGCATGGTTTCTGCCTGAAGGTTCCTCTAAAAAGAACATGGATACTGCCCAATAGTAGTATATACATTTTAATTCTGAGGGGAATTGACTGCCATCCATTGAGCTATCTGAACAAGCTCACTTCCTCTCTGAAACCTGTCTCCTTTCATTCATTCAGTTTCTATTACATGCTGTTCATTTATTTCCATAATACTGGTTACCCAAAAGAAAACCAGTGTAGAGAGGAAACATTTCCTTTTTCTTTTTTTGAGATATGGTGTCTCTGTGTAGCCCCGGCTGTCCTGGAAGTCTGCGGACCAGGCTGGCCTTGAACTCAGAGATCCACCTGCCTGAAGGCTGGGATTAAAGGCGTGCGCCACCAAGCCCAGCAGGAAAAGTTACCCTCAAGAATGCATCAAAGCTCCTTTATTCTACCAGAGGCAAGAACCGGTAGTGGGTGGCTGGCCGGTTGCCCGAATGGCTGTCCGCTTGCTTGTCTTGATGGCTCTCTTGCGAATGTTAACGTGCCTTTCAGCAGAACTTTAATCTTCCCACATAGACCAGCATATACGGGGAGCACCAGAAGCAGGACTCCACGCTTGTATTTGACACTTACATGGCTAGGGTGATCTAGCGACAGGAGGAACTGGTGTGGTGTGTGTGTCTGAGGGAAGCCAATTGCTGCTCTCTGGGTCATTTGCTTTGAATGTTCCACCCCGCACACGTCGTGGTTCCTGTTTCACAGAGGCCAGGGCTGGCCTGTTGTGATTTCTTGTCTTCCCACATCTGGATGGCCTGTTCTGTGCTGGATGCTGACTCCTCGTTTTCGTTTTGCTCTCCCAGTTTATCCACTGCTTCTTCTTTCTCATTTGTCTCTCCCACCCAAGTCGCCAGCTGTTGTCAGTGGAATGATTTTTTTGTTAGAGTGCAGTACGATTGGTGTGCCTGGTTCCTGATCTTCTGAGGGTAGATTGTGGCAACATCTTAAGTGTTTTCTATTCCAAGTTTTTGAGGCAGAAATATTGGTAGCAGAAAGCCTCCCAAGAATCAAGTCTAGCTGCTCATTTTCTCATGTTCTACAAGTAGTGCCAAAATATGAATCCCCCACTGATGTGTAGATCTGGCGGGACAGCTGCTCTTTAGACTGTGTGTAGGCCATGTCTTAGGTCCAGGCTCAGATAGCTGCTTTCCACCAATACGTATTCATCACCCTTCTTTGGAGGTAGATTTGAACCAGGGATATAGGAGGAGGGCTCTGTGTTTTGCTGTAGCAGTTGTTTTCAGACTGTCTCTGGGGCTCCTGGACTCACCCAGTCCCAGCACTCCATCGGAGTAAGACAATGCCACCTTTACCTGGTTTAGGTGTTGGATGTACCTCACAGAATTGGAAAGAGAGAGTCCTTGGGTACCAGCGTGTGCCCTTTCTCACCCCCAGGTTTCAAAGAGGTGCCAGCTGTAATGACAGTCCCCTTAGCAGTCACCCAGTCTCTAACTTTTCATTGTTGTTAGAGTCGGGCTTCCAGAAGATTAGCATCAGCATCCCTTTGAGTGCTGGGCTGCTTCGCCCTCCTTTGTGATCACCACACTTGGACACTTATGGGCACTTCAGACAAGTCAAACAGAATTTGCTAATTGATGAGGAGAGTCACTTACTCACTTTCCTGATGTGTTTTATTATTCCCGTGGTTTATTGCCAACAATGTGTATTTGTTTGGGCTACCTATCAGTTTTATTTTCTAGGAAAAAAAAATATTTTTTTGACCAATGTGGGTTTCACTTTTAGCCTCCCAAGAACGAGTCCTCGGAGGCTTACCCAGCGGTGAAGTATAATCCAAATGTCCTACCCGTTCTGTGTGCTGGCAAGGTAAGAATGCATTCAGGGCTCCTGAGGGTGGGAGGGGAAGTGGGGCCGGATGAGAGGAATGGATGAGATGCCACACAGGTCAGAGGGGCAGTTTGAATGTCAGAAACTGAAAAGATGAACTGGAACTGTACAAACCGAGTTTGTTTACTGGCACAAGAAACTCAAATATCTGAATTTAATCTAATGGAATGTGGGTTTATGGACCCGAGAGGTGAGCTAGCCTACAGCATGTGCTAAAAATTTGGGGTCAACTTTCTTTTTTCTCTTTTAATGAGCGCCAAGCATTAGTGTTGTGGTACCAAGCCAAGAGATAGATAGATGTAAGAAACAAGGGACAGATATGCAAACAGAAATTGCTGGAGACAATGGCTGTAACAAAACAGTAGCCATCAGGACAGTGCAAGGAGTTCTCTCACTATTGGCCTTCTTACCAGGAGGTTGTGTCAGCTTTGAGAAATACTTCCTTGGTCTTTGCCTCAGTTTCTCCATTTGCACAGTGAAAGCAGCCCCCTTTTGTGACTGTTTCTTGGCTGCTATGGGCAGCCAAATTACCTCCTTCCTGTAGGGCCACCCAGTGCTTGGTGGCCCTGACTTCTGAGAGGCTTGAGGTAGTAGGCATGCCATGGGGTGGCTTGTTTTCCTCTAGCAATCATTTTGCAGACTGTAGGGGAGTCTGCACGCAAGAACAAGATGAGACCCGGGAGGGAGGTGTGCCATCAAAATTTAAGTCGCATTTCCTTTTGGTTTGCAGAGAGATGAAGACAAGGATAAAGTCGGAAACATAGAGTACTTTGGAATGGGCGGATTTTATGGCTTCCCTCTGCAGTATTACCCCTACTATGGCAAACTCTTGCAGCCCAAGTACCTGCAGCCCCTGCTGGCTGTACAGTTCACCAACCTCACCTTGGACACTGAGGTTCGCATTGAGTGTAAGGCATATGGTGAGAACATTGGGTACAGTGAGAAAGACCGTTTTCAGGGACGCTTTGAAGTAAAGATTTTAATTAAGAGCTGATCACAAGCACAAATCTTTCCCACTAGCCATTTAATAAGTTAAAGATACACAAACCTACTAGTCTTGAACAAACTGTCATACGTATGGGACCTACACTTAATCTCTATGCTTTACACTAGCTTCTGCATTTAATAGGTTAGAATGTAAATTTAAAGTGTAGCAATAGCAACAAAATATTTATTCTACTGTAAATGACAAAAGAAAAATAAAAATTGAGCCTTGGGACGTGCCCATTTTTACTGTAAATTAGATTCCATAACTGACTTGTAGTGAGCAGTGCTCTGGCCCCCTAAGTATTGCCGCCTTGTCTATTTTATTTAGTGTACAGTACTATAGGTGCGCACTCTGGTCATTTTTCAAGCCATGTTTTATCATATGTTTTCTACTTTACGTGAGCAAGGTTTGCTGTCCAAGGTGTAAATATTCAATGGGAATAAAACTGGCATGGTACTTTTTCCTTTTCTTTCTTATTTTTTGGCTCTGAAATTTCAAAGATAATGGCCCATCAATGAGCATTTTTAACACACTCCATAGTCTTTTTCCTGTGGTATCAGGTGTTTATTTTTATCTTTATTTCCTGGGGCTGGGGGGTGGGCTGTCATGGGGGAACTGCCCTTTAAATTTTCAGTGACACTACAGAAAACCACAAGGTGATGGGTTGTGTTGTGCTCCGTGCTGAATGCTGTTTCGCCATCTTTTCCCTGTCCTCCAGTGTGTTCTGAAGCTGTACTGTGTCTAGATCTGGATCTGCCCATCACTGTGGCCAGTGATGGGGCGAATTAATTTGCTTTGTATGTTTTCTTTTCCTTCTTTCCTTTCTCTGGAGGCATCATGTGCTGGTGCTGTGTCTTTATGAATGTTTTAACCATTTTCATGGTGGAAGAATTTTATATTTATGCAGTTGTACAATTTTATTTTTTTCTGCAAGAAAAAGTGTAATGTATGAAATAAACCAAAGTCACTTGTTTGAAAATAAAATCTTTATTTTGAACTTTATAAAAAGCAATGCAGTACCCCATAGACTGGTGTTAAATGTTGTCTCCAGTGCAAATCCATGTTCTAACATATGTAATAATTGCCAGGAGTACAGTGCTCTGTTGATCTTGTGTCGGTCAGGTTAAAACAACGGACAATAAAAGAATGAACACATTTCTCACGTGTGCGACTCACTGGTCTGAGTGTCAGTCTGTGTCATCTTTATTTTCTGTGTTGTTAATTATCCAAGATCTTGAAGAAATACTGGACCTGAAAGGCAAGCACAGGCCATCATTAGCTGACATGCACATCTGGACTCCCCCACCTGCTCAGAGCTTGATCAGGATGCCCATGGGACCAGGGGAGCGGGATGCACACCTCTCCCCCAGGGATGACTTGAGTTAACCAGAGGCAGAAAGTCTGGTTTCACAGTGCTGTTCCACTCTGCACAGAAGGAAGGAAATCGTGGCTTCTCCAACAATAACCACAGCTCAACAAAGTGTGTTCACTGAGTGTGTGTGTATGTAGAGATGTTTCTAGCAGCTAAGTTAAAAAAAAAATGATGTTAGGTTTGAGACTTAGTAAATTAAAAGGCTTGATCCTGCTTTGGTTCAGGGATTAGCCTAAGTACTTATTTACCATATTGAAAATTAGTCTTAGTGTGAGAAAAGAAACAGGAAGTGAACTGAGACACTGGGTGTGGCTTGAGACCTCAAAGCCTGCCTCCACAGTGACACACTTCCTCCGACAAAGCCACACCTCCTAATAGTGCCACTCCCTTTGGTGGCCATTTTCTTTTAAGCCACCACAGTTGGCCTGGAGCTCAGTATGTAGACTAGGCTGATCTTGAATTCAGATCTGTCTGCCTCTACCTGTGTTGAGATTTGAGGTGTGTGTCACCATGCCTCCATACAGCTCCTCTTTTTTAGGCTGTGAATGAACGTTTGTGATGTTTGTGAATAAGGAGAGTAGAGTGGGGTCTTGAGATCTCAGGAAAGGAAAGAACTTAACTTCAATCAGAGGGCAAAAATACAGTTTTGAAGCCATCGAAAGGTTACCACCTTGGTGAGACCAAACCTGGTTTCCCAGATCCTGTGCCCCCAATGCTCTTGAACAAACACACACACACACACACACACACACACACACACACACACACACCCCAATTCTCTACTACATCCTTCAAGATTCTCTCCAAATCTTGTTTTCCATACCCTCTCCAGGCTGTGCCAGTGCATTCCCCACCCAGGATCCTTAGGCCAGTACCAGTGAGGGGCCTTGCGAATGTCGTTTGCATTCTTTGACTTAACATATGCCTGACTGCTGACCATGTACCTGATTTATCAAGCATCCTTACAGCTAGAACTGGGTCAAGGTATCTCTCTGCAGTGACACACACTAGTATTAAGTGCTTGCATACTCAGGACATTCTTGCTCCTTCTATTCATTCATTCATTGTGGATTTTTTTTTCTTGTACACTTTGTGTATTCCAGCTACTTCTTGGGTGCATGCAGAGAAAGTCACTTACCTCAAGGATGATTTTTATCCTGCTCATATGAATCCAGCCACTCAAACACACAGACTGCTAAGGGAAGGAGGTTTTCGAAGGCAGTGTTATTCTAAGGCTAGCATTGGAGTAATTAAGGAGAGGGTTCTGCATCTGTCATGGTCCTTGATGGCATTAGTATGCCCTAATCCCAGGTTAATAATAATTGGAGACAGGCCATGGGCTCAGCCTTAGTGGGCAGTATTATCTAATGAAATAATGATCTTTATTTTCATTGCATTGATATCTTCGGATACGAACAAGGAAGAGTAGTTTTCTATCCATGGCCTTAAAAAACATTTGTGTAGAGTAGTAAATATAGTTAAAGGAAAATGGTACAAAAATCTCAAGGAGCAGTTAACTGGTAGAAACTGCAAAAGTGAAAATTGCTATCTAAAAGTACAGTGAAACAGAAGCCAGGGTTTCAGTTGTGTGCCTGCTTGGGCAGACCTGAACTTGAACCCCATTGGTTTTAGAACAATAGCGTGCCCTGTCTGCTTCAGCCATATTTATTACCAGATGGAGCGGTCCCAACTCTAAATTAAAACGTTATCAGTGATCAGAAAGCCCAGATATCAGAACCTTTTCAAACCCAGCAACAGCTCAAACCGGCTCTTCAAAGGGGTAACACCTCCATTCTGTGAATATATTGCCCACAGTAGGGATCAAATGAGGTTACTTGAAAGTCCAGGACTGAAGACCTTCTGCATAAGAAAAACACTATCCAAAGACTGCTCAAGAACATTCTCAAACAAAGAGATCTGGCCTTCAAATTCAACAGAGAAACCTGGCTCTTCTGTGAGAGGGCTAGCATTATCAACATATATTCACAGTGTACAGAAAGACATCCCCAGCACAATCCTTTTAATCCTGGCCTCCTCCATCCTGGGTGACAGAGGGAGAAATCACCAACCGGTGGCTTCCATCAGCACCACATCCTACTCTGCGAGATGAGCACAGCCGCAGCATAAGGACAGTATCTTGGTTCCTTTTCCTCTGAGACTTAAGTCCACTCTGCGGGCTGACGCCACAGGACCCAGCCATTTTATTTCATCACCAATGAATTCTGTATTCTAAGGGTCATATTGTAATGCAACTACAACATCTATATCTTGCTCCACCACAGTCTTGTATAAATGTGGACATATAGGGTCAGGAGTCCTACAGACAGCCTGTCATTTCCAAGTGTTGGCTCCATATGGGCCATGGAGGAGGTAGCATGGGAGGAGGTAGCGTGGGTAATCCGACACCCAGGCATAGTGCCTGATACAGTTCTGTTGGGTCTGTCTCTTGGGTTATGTGTTTCAGATTGACTTCATTCACATGACTGGACCATATTACCTGTCAGTGCCCTTTGGTGTCTGTAACTGGTATAGGAATCTACAGTCATTAAATTAGTAGGGAGTGGTGGTGGTGGTGGGAGACAGACCAGCCCTGCAGGAAGGGGACACAGGAAGTAGTTTTGATAAAAAGCATTGATCTAAAGTGGCCAGCATTGGATCAGGTCTGGGGAGTTCATTCAAGGGAGCCCCTGGCTGGGGGAGGAGACCCTTTGGTGATTGAACTAGAGAAAATGAAAAACACAAGGAAGTCCATGACTACCAACACTGTTGCCTAGAGCTGGCCTTGCTTTTCTTGCCTTTGCAGATTTCTTTGGGGTCTCCTACTGTACTGAGCATTGACTACTTGGGGAGGGGAGCCTCCAGACACATAGAGTCCCCATTTTTATTTTAGACTATAAGTCGGAAATGGTTTATTTCCATCTCTACATGCTTCCTTTCCTCCTGCCAATCACTCACTTGACAAACATACTGTGCACATGACATCCACAATAATTTAAAGATGGGGAAGACTTGATCTTCTGAAAGTTCATAGTCTGGAAAGAGGAAAGCCCATGTAATAGAATAAAGTCACAACAGTGGTGGAAAGGGGAGTGGTCACCAGTGGGAACAAAACATTTCACAAAGAGGGTTACCGCTTAATTTCAGTTTTAAGGGCAAATTACACCTGACACCAAAATTTAGCTTGATATATAATTGCTATGTCACTGGATGATGACACACTCTTGAGCAGAGTCACTTGAAGGCTGACTTGCCTCAATCTTAGACTTAAACAGGGCAACAGTTTACAGCTACACTACCTCTAACACTCAGTACTGTCCAGTCTCATTTCATCAACTAGTTCTATCTCCTTATGACAAACTGGCTCTCAGGTCAGGTGACCTTCTCCTACAAGGAGATGGGGAACGTCTGTGGAATAATCTTCTTGTACACTGTAAAGATTTGTCATTCGAATTGGTTTAATGAAATGCTGATTGGCCAGTAGCCAGGCAGGAAGTATAGGCAGGGTGGCCAAACTAACGATGATGGGAAAGAGAAAGGTGGAGTCAGGAGTCACCAGCCAGACAAAGAGGGAGCAGAAGATAAATGAGCCATATTAATAAAGAATTCACCACATGGCAGAGCACAAATAAGGAATATGGGTTAACTTAAAATGTAACAGTTAGCTAGTAACAAGTCTGAGCTATCGGCTGAGCATTTATAATTCATATTCAGTTATTTGGGAGCGGAAGTCAGGACAGGAAAAGCACCATTTACAGGAAATTGACTGAGTTGTTAGGACTGGGCCTTGAGCCCAGTCTTTTCCCTTAAGGTACAGCTTCTATGGACCAGTCTCTGCATTTGTTGATGATTGTACCAGAATCATAATGATGCTGTATTTGTTAACAGTGGAGTTTAAATACATGTAAATGTTCTGTAATTGGTTCAAGCATAGACTCAACAAAAGCTCCCAGTGGGTCTGTGCAGTTTGCCCAAGTGTGGAGACTAGTAAAGACAGGCTGAGGAATTCTGCTACTGACTTTACTCTTCTCACACCCCATGGAACTCACAGTCCAGGGATTTGGTGTTGAATCTCTGCAAGGCTCACCAACCCTGCTTTACATTATGGCCTCCCTTTGTAGATGCTTCAGCCTTTTCACTGAAAATGAGTGTAGGAGTCTATTTTCAAATACTTCTTAATTTTAGGTTGAGTGGCAGGAAGATTCCAAGTCTTTTATGTCTCGTGATTTTTAAAATAGGATATTCAATATTTAGGAATTTATCTCAAATGTTTAGGGATTATCTATCCCACCTTTGTGCGTTCTAGCACAGAACAGATTACATGCTTGCATATAGGTAGATTTTCAGATGAAATCTAGTTAGTTTGAATTTGGTAGAAGTAGAGTTTTGTTACTTTTCCAATAATATGATACTGAGGTTTATTTTTTATTTATTTATTTGTTTGTTTGTTTGTTTGTTTGTTTTCAAGACAGGATTTCTCTGTGTAGCCCTGGCTGTCCTGGAACTTGCTCTGTAGACCAGGCTAGCCTCAAACTCAGAGATCCTCTTGCCTCTGCCTCCCAAGTGCTGAGATTAAAGGCGTCTGCCACGATGCCCTCCCTGCTCATTGCTTATTTTAAAGCAACTCCTTCAGTCCCGTTGTCCGCTTGGCCATGAGAGCAGCCAGTGCTGCAGTTAATACACCCACCCCCTTAGTGTGATACAAAACTAGTGCAAAATGAAAGTGTGGCCCTGCGTTCACAACCCATTAAGAAAGTCTAAACAGTGACAGAATGGGAAACCACGTGACCCTGTGTGGCAGCACAGACTGTAGGCCCATGAAGCCGGAGCTGACTGTGGGGGCCCACAAGAAGTCAAAGTTGGTTCTCTGTTGAAAATATGGACCAAAGGACAAAATAAAACAAAATAAGCAATGGGAGTCAAGCAGGCCTGCGGAGCTGAGGGAAAGGAGGAGTGAGCAAGTGGAGCTGGCACTCTTCGGAGTGGATTCCTGGACCTGAGCTAGCACCTCCCATGAAGCCTTGAGCAGGGATGAGGAGGATGAATCTGTGTGCTGGTGGTGGGAGCTCCAGCAGGCAGACTCGTGGGAGCCTTGGACACTTCCTGTGTGGACTCTCCCCCTCTCTTTCTTCCTTCAGCCACAGTTTATGATGCCCCAGAATATTCACAAATGCACAGTTGTAAAGAAGGAGTGGTAGCTATAGGAAACCGGAGCTGCCAGATGGAGAGGCTCAGAGGAAACATTCAAACCTGATCAAAGAGATACAAACCTGTCCTCCCTACTGCAGCCAATGAGCTCTAACACATAGTCTGAGAGAAAAAAACAACAAGATTTCCTCCTTCCTATACCAATCCTCCTTCTCTGTAGGTGCTATGGCGGACACATCTAAAGACAAAGTAACGGGATTATCCATTCCCTAATTCTGCAAACCCTATGTCCTCAGAGCTCTTCTGAATCCTCCCCTGCAATCCATCAGTGAGAACCACTCCTCACACACACAGGGGCTGACTTTCCTCTTCATGGGAAGCATGACCATTCTTTCTCTCTCTTTAAATAGCCGAGACACAGGTGTCCTTTTCCTGTTCATTCTAAAGTCAGTACAGGACTCCTTATGTGGCCTCGTCTGCTTTCAAGGTAGTTTGGTCTCTCTCTCTCTCTCCAGTTCTTCAAGAATTAAACCCCACAAGTATGACTGATAATGTCACGTCTGTTTGCTTCTCCCAACCCCAATGGTGTTAAAAAGTATTCTCCAAGACTTAGTCATATTTCAGCGTGAGTCACTGATCATTTTTCACCAGTTATTTTTAAATGTACTAATTTTAAAGTTTACTCTTAAAATGATTCTGGCTGCACACTAAGTGCATTTCCAGGTTATTCCACCTTTAACAAGTCGGCCTAGGGTTCCCACTACTGTGATAAAACACACGACCCAAAGCCACTGCAGATGGGAAGGGTTCCTTTCAGCTTCTATGTCCTGTTCACAGTCCTTCATAAAGGGAAGTCCAGGGCAGGAAGCTGAAGCAAGAGCTGATGCAGAGGTCATGGAGGAGTGCTTGCTCCTCTGGCTTGCTCAGCCTGCAGCCCAGGGACGGTACTGCCTACGGTGAGCTGCCCCCCCCTCCCGCCCCATCCATCACTAATTAAGAAAATGAACCACAGGCTTGCCCAGAGGCCCTGCTGATGGGGGCATTTTCTCAACTGAAGTTCCCTCTTCCCAAACGGCTCTAGTCTGTCAAGTTGACATGAACCGAGCCAGCACAGCCAGTACCCATTCACTATGGTGTAACTGGCCAGCACACTGTCTCCCTTTTTGCCTGCTGCGGCCTACTAAAGCCAGCATGTGCTTGTGTCTAGTCAAGCTTCCTTTCATGACCCACAAAAGCCGACTAGGGTCTCTGTACCTGAAATGTCCTTTCTCATAGACTCACAACTCCTTCAGGGTAAATACACCTCATCCATTCTGATCACGTCTTTGTCTACGCTAGACGATAAACATTTGATCGCTAAGCATCCACAGCACGCATTCTCTAATCTTTCTGACACACGTTTATCATTGACTCTTTCTCCAAGTTGGCCACACATTAAAAGGAAGCTTAACACATAATCCCCTTTCCCGCCTCCTACGAGTTATGGGGCTAGAACAACAGCAGAGCCATAGGAAAGGAAGGCAGGGGAGAGGACTAGGCCTCGGAGGCCACAGCTGGCTTGTAATGAACAGTACAGGCAGTACAGAGCCAGGGAGCACTCCAGGGGAGGAAGAAATGACTGGCCCCATTCCGTTCTCTTTTGTGATACAGGGATTGAACCTGGGGCCTCACACATAGTAGGCAAGGGCTCAACCACGGAGCGACATCCCTACACCATTTACATGTTGTATTTTCAGGAAGAGTCTTTTGAAGTTGCTCAGGCTGGCTCTCAACTCGTCATCTTCCTGCCTTGGCCTCCAGAGGAGTGGCTGTGATTACAGTAGGTCCCTGTCACCACCCCTCACCAACATTTTCTATCATGAATCAATCTTGATTCCTTATCAAACAAGAAGAATATTTGTGACCCACAAATATCTCCAAAGTTCTTTGATTTCCCAGAATGGCATAAAACCTGAATTGTCCAAGTCTATCAGTTTGAGGGTCTCACTCAACATAACTTTATTTTGAAAGCCCTAACTCCTACAGATTCACCATAAATCTGGATAATTTACTGCAACCAAAGTTTAATATTCTTCTCTTAAATTATTTATTACAGAAAAATAATACCAAAGACTAAAACAGAACTAAATGGATTAAAATACTGCCAACTTTCTACGTTAATGGTGATGGAGTTAAGGAGTGTTTGGAAGAGGAAAAGACTCCATGGTTCCCCTTCTGGAACTTTACACCAGAGAAAAGATGACTGTTCCTAGACCACAGAAGTGATGGCAGCGAGACTGGGGGTCTTCACTTTTGTAAAAATCACTGAATTAGCTGTGGGGACAGGTAGAAAAGCCTCTGTTATAAGTGAGCAGACTTGTTTGTGACTAACGTCACATAAGCAAATGTCATTAGGAAGAGCTTTCCAGAACACTCCTTAAATGGAAGCATAGCCAATGAGCTGTATTCTTGTATCTTTTGTCCTCAAGTTCTTTCTGCCAGGAATGAACCCAGGATGCTGGAGCCACAGCAGCCACCAGGGAACGCAGAGGCAGTCACAGGGGAAACCTAAGATCAATGCAGGATCTGAATCGCTGAGCTACTGAACCAGCACCAGCTCTGCCTGCTTTCTGACTTCTCTTCCATGTCAAGAAATTCTGCAGTTTGTTCTACTTGTGGCCTCTCTGATCCTCTTGGGCAAATCCAAGAGGATACAGTGACAATAACCAGAGTGACGGTGTTTGAAGAGCTTTGTGAAGTTCGCCATGTTGGTGTACTCAGTGACCATAACTACCACCTCTGTACACCAGTCAGAAAACTGAGGTTAGGTCTTAGCAGCTAGTATGGAGTGGAGCTGTGCTTCAAAGCCAGGGACCTCATTCTGATTGTAATCCACTTGCTGCCACCAACCCGGAGGTTCCACGGCCTATGTCGACCTTCCACTTATGCTAAGCACGTGCCACCACTTTTGACATCTCTACCACAGACACTGACAGCACGATGGACTAATTCAGAAACAACAGATGAGACAGTGGCAGAAAGAAGGCTTCTCCACGTGGGGGTCCGAGCACCCTGAGCTTCCTTGGATGTCAGCAGCTCAAGAATTTCTCCTGGCCTTGTTCTCCATAAAGTCCAAGACGGGCTCTACCTTCATTATTTTCTTTACAACTCACAGTCCTAGGGATAATTAATACTGATTTTCAACTCACCTGGGTCTAGAATCACTAGAGACGAGCCTCTGCCCATGTCCATGAGGGATTATCACAATAGGTTAAGGGAGGTGGAGAAAACACCCACTGAAATCTGAGTGGCATTATTCTGTGGGCTCAGTTCTGACTGAATAAAGAGGAGAGTGTGATCTGAGTGCTGCCTGACCACAGATGCACCATGACCCTGCTGGCCCCTGCCACCAGGACTTCCCTCCGTGAGGGACTGCACCCTTGAACTGTGAGCCAAAATCAAGCCTCCTTCCTGAAGTGGCTTTCGTCAAATAGGCCACAGCATGAGAAAAGCGGCTACTCCAGCCATGATGAAGAGAGCTAATCAGTGCCCATTTCAGTGGTATTTTCCAGCGTGGGTAGCCCTGCCCAGGAAGTGTGACTGCAGTGGGACACTGGTGACTGAGGGGACATGCCAAAGGTGCTGTGTCTCCTCAGGGACATTTCAGAGATGCTTGCTGACTGTGAATGCCCCTTCTCCATCCCACTCATCATAATTGTTAACGCAAAGGCACGCACACCTTGATGGATCTCACACAACTATTCTTCCGTTCAATCCTAACATAACGGTAAATTTAAAGGAGATTTTGAGATATGGGTACTCTGCTTAAGCCAACTAACAGTTGACTTAATAGTCTGAATTGGACAAAAACCAGAAATTAAAAAAATGAAGAAATGAAGGAAACCTGAATTTTGTACAGCTCTGCCATTTACATCAACTTCTCTTTTTTTATGCCCTTTCCATCCCCTGAAATTGATTAATGGAAGAAAGCACTGGAGTTTAACATTTTTACTCCACTGAGATCAACACGAGAAATGTTTAAGGAGACTGACATAATCGGGTCCGTGCTTTTGGCTGCAGCAGGACAGCAGAAACTGACCAAGCTGGTCATCAGGGGTGGGCTGGCACCCTGAGTCCCTGTTTCCTGATCAGTGCTTACCATATTGCCAACAAAATGTCAGTAGACTTATTAATAGGTCAGGCGAGCTCTCAGCGTCTACTTCTCTTCTGTCACCTTCCTAGGCCTCACAGGCAACCCCTCCATCCATACCGCCCTTCCTGGGCACTGTTCCCACCCTTACCTGTCCGCTTTCACCAGCTCCACCTTAAGCAAGCAACTAGCTAATGGAAAACAAACTATGGCGGACCACAAACTGCTCCTCTCCAGAGCCAGGAGACACCGCAGTTCACACAATCTGTGCCGTCCTCTCAGCTCTGCCAACGGAAGCAGAAAACAGCTGCAGACCTTCCCACAGGAACCGGTGTGCTCTAAGAGGCCCACTGGCACAACCAGGCTGTGGGCCACATGTGGCTACTGGGCTGGAGCTTGGCAACCCCTTATCTAAGTCAGGGTATGTTGAATTAGCCCAGATTCTCTAGCTGCTGATGACATACAACGCTTCCCATTCCCTGAACAGGAAAATCAGAGAGATTATACACAGGAGAAGACAGTTTGTCACAAGGCTTACTGTCCTTCACATTACTAATAAAACTCTAAAAATTATTGCTAAATAATAATCCCCAGAAGCTAACTTTAGAGTAAAAATTATTGATTGTTCTTAGTTAATGAAGTTAAATGTATAGTCTTATCAAATGTATATTTGTCACTTAACAAATACAAAGGATAATGCTAGCTGAACCAAGGGGATAATTTACCTAACAATATTAACGTGTTATATAGTTTCTTGCCTTAAAAATTTTCCCATTCTTTCCTAAAATTTCATTCATTCATTCATTCATTCATTGTGTGGGTATGCATGTGTCATGGCGTCCTATGGGAGCCAGAGGACCATTTGGGAGAGCCTGTTTTCTCTTTCACCATATGAGTCTGAGGGATTGAACTCAGGCCATCAGGCTTGATGGCAAGTGACTTTACCCTCTGAGCCACCTTTCTGCCCCCACCCTTTACCTTGGTCATTTTATTTCACTTATCTATGTGTCATTATAAGAGAGTTGTCTGAACAGAAAGGGAACCCCGAACCCACTCTGACTTCAGTTTCTATTCAGTCACATCAACTCTAGCTTAGCGGGCACAGGGACAGACAGCACGGCACTGGAAGAACGAATTCTCTGCTCTGCTCCTCATCTGCTAGTTGAGCCTTAACCCCTGATCTGAGGGGACAGTGCCACTCTCCCTCACAAAGTTCATCTACTGCATTGGCACAAGTTCTTTTCACTGATCTAACTGGATTCTTATTAACAATCTCTTGCTCTTTATGAGGTGATTCAAGGTCATTTGTTCATTTAGATTTGTACTGAGAAACCACCCAGTGTTTAGTATGTAGCCAATGGCATCTCCCTTCTCCCTCTGCATTTTCTTTTTCTTTTTTGGCAAACTGTGCATGACAGCTACTGCCTAAGGATGACCCCTGTGAGTTACATCCTTATCTGTGGCCTGGATAGTTCTTTCCTATTCAATCTGGGCTATCGCTGGACTTATTTTGAGCAAGAGAGTGCAGTGGAGGGCTATTGCTCCTGTTCTTGGCCTAAGCCCTAAGAAGGCCCAGCAGCTTCTGTCCTTGGCAGACCTAGAAACTGCCATGTAAGGAATGTGACTTCCTTGCTGAAGAGTCAACCGTGTGGAGAAGCTCCGAGCTTACATGGAGAGAACAGAATCTTGGCTGTCTCTACTAAGCTCCCCCTCTCCTCCTCCTCTGCCCAAACCCATGTGAAGGAGCCATCTGGAACATTCTATCCCAGCTGATCACGTAGGTGACTGCAGCCCTAGTCAGCAGCATGTAGGCAAAAGGCACAGACTGGAACACTGGTCGTTCATATCTTATAAAACCATTTTAAGGATTTAATTAGATACATGTAATGTAATGTGCCTTGCATAGTAATTGGCACATAAGAAGTGCTGAAAAATATTTCATTTTATTTTTTACTTAAGTTAAAATTTATCCTTAAATGATACATTAAACATAAAAATTATGTTAATGGGGTGTTATGTACTGTTTCAACACATGTATATATTGTATAATGTTTAAATCAGGTTTAACATGCTTATTTCCTCTAAAAGGTATCATTTCTTTGTGATAATGTGTTCAGAATACTTCCTCCTGGCATCTGGCATTTGTTGCTGTTGTATTTTGTCAGGGAAAGGGTCACTATGTTGCTTTGGCTGGCCTAGAACTCATGCAGACCAGGTTGGCCTGTGACTCACAGAGACATGCTTGCCTCTGCCTCCCAAGTGCTGGGACTACAAGCAAGTGCCACGAGGCCCAATCATTCTCCCGGTGGTTTAAAATGTATGATACATCAGTGGTATCTATGGCCACTGGCTGACAGCACAGCGGAACCTCTTACTCCTACCTAACCGTAACTTAGTATCTACGATCAAATTCGTCCCAACTCCCCCTCCGTCTCTTCTCCTTAGCCCCTGATAACACCATTTTGAATATTCTCAGTCCTGCCAGATCAACTCTGTCCGACTTCATATAGAGGTGATTGTTCAGCACTTGTCTTTTTGTGTCTGACTCATTCTAGGTCACACAATGATCGACAGTTCCAACCGTGTTACACATGACAGGAGTTCATTTGTTTTAGAGACCAAAGAGTCCACAATGAGGTACTGCAGCAGTCCAGTCAGAATGACCATCATTAAAAGACCAAGGATAACAAGTGTTGGCCAAGCTCTGGAGAAAGGAGGGTCCATGCACATTGTTGGGAGGGAGCAAATTAGTACAGCCACAGTGTGGAGGTCTCTTAACAAATTAAAAACAAGCGCCATATGATACAGCGATCTCACTAGTGGATATATAACCAAAGGAAATGAAACCACTAGCTAAAGAGACATCCACACTCTCATGCTCACAACAACACTATTCACAACTGCCAAAAAAGGGGCACAACTTAATTGTCCATCTACGAGGAACAGATAAGGATAACGTGGTACACACTCACAGTGAGTTTTATTTCATTTTCCTTCAGAGGTTTCAGAGGAAACGCTTGGATGACCTGAAGGCATGGGCTCAAGGCACGCCTCAGCTATCAGTCTTCTTTTTCATGCAGCTCTCCTGATGCTCAGTTGAGCCTTGTCTCTGACCAACAGTCATTGTGATGTCTGTTGCGGGGTACTGTAACGGGCTGAATTACGGCTGCTCTTACCCTTCTCTCAAAGTTCATTTTCTGAAGGACTAACCCTCCCAACACTTCACAGTGCGATGATGTTTGGAGACTGGGTCATTATAGAAGTGATTAAGATACCTCCGTTAAGGTGGGCCTTAATCTAATGGGATCTATGAAGAGGCTGAGGCTGTATGAATCATGGCCATCTGCTGGCATCTTAAGAAGACAGCTTCTAACAAATGGTGCTGGTAAAACTGGATATTCACACATGTAAGCATGGCACCAGAGTTCTATTTCTCACTCTGTATGATAGTCTACTCCAAATGGGTCCAAGAGCTGAGGCTTTAAAGGTGACGGAGGGAAGCAGGGACATTGATATTGTCAAGATAGTTTTCTGAAAGGCAAGTACTTTCTGAATAGACTCTAGCTGCTCAAGAAATAGCACCAACACTGACGAATGGAATAGAAAAGCTTTCGTAGAGCACAGGAGGCAATCTAGGGAAGAAAGTCCACAGAAGGAGAGAAAACCTTCGCCAGCTATACATCTGACAGAGGATTCATATCTAGAATGAACACTAAAACTATGAACAACTCAATCAATAAATGTTCAACCCCATTAACTACCAGAGACATGGAATTAAAATCTACACTGAGATCTCATCACATCACAGTAAGAATAACGTTCATCAAGAAAACAAACGAGATGCTGAAGAGGGTGCAGACAATGGGAATCCTTCCACTGGCTAGTGGGAATGCAAGCTACTCCAGCCACTGTGGGAATCACTAAGAAGGTTCCCCCAAAACCAGAAAGCAGACATCTCAAACGACCCAGCTACATACCTCCTCGGGATTTACCCGAAGGACTCTTAAGACAACATGCCACAGAGATCCTTGCACATCAATATTTACCATCCACAATGGCTAAATTACAGAACCAAGCTAGGTGTCCTTAAAGAGAAATGGATAAAGAAACTGTGACTTTATATATGCAATGAAATTTTTTTCAGTAGTAAGAGTGAAATTATGTTGTTTGTGGAAAATTGGATGCAACTGCAGATAATTATGTTAAGTGAATCAAGTCAGTCTCAGAGAGACAAATATTGCATGTTTTCTCTCATTCGTGTGTCCTAGGCTTTACAGGCACATAAAATCCCACATGTACAGATGACAAGAGAGAAGTCAAATTACCTGGCGTACCAAGTGGGCTAATAGGAGCCCGGAGAAGAAAGAGAGGGGAGGCAGCAGGGTATGGAGGGAATAGTCTCGAAACACAGTTTATATTTTCATGAGAATAACTTTATGTAATCTTGTATAATAAAACGTTAAAAATGAAAAAAAAATAAATCAACAACTTGATTTTGGATTCCTAGCTTCCAGAATGACCAGAAAATAGCTTTCTGCTATGTCTGCTACCCAGACTATTGTAGTTAGTTATGACAGCCAGAGCAAAGGAACCCAGCTACTATGGAAATGATTGAAGTAAACAAGAGAAGCTGGTGAGTCGTGGGTGGAAGAAAACAAAAAGGAAACACTGCCCTGATCATTTAGTTAAGGGACCCAAAGAAGATCATCCTAGGAAGGAAACAGGACTCAGTGTGCATGTAGCCAGTAATGACGGCCGAAGGAAAATGTCTTGATAGGTAAGATGCTCATCTGTGGACATACAAAATCAGAAAAATATAACACTTCTAACCAGGTAAATGATCTCTGTTTGTAATCCAAGACCTTGGGATGATGAGGCAGGAGGATTTTTAAGTTCTAGGCAAGAGTGGGCTACACAGTGAGACTCTTGCCTCAAAGAAAAATAAATAAAAATAAAATGAACACTTCTAAACCAATGCAGAAAGACAGCAGATGCTATCATCAGACCCTTAATCTTTTGAAAAGTTTTACACCATCTTCACAATAAAAGTGGAAAGTAAACACTCCATTCTTTGGACCTTAGCCCTTCAGTCTTTCAAATGACATCTGTGATGCCAAGCACTCAAGATTTGGTTCTTCTCATCCATGTAAGATACCGTTATGTTAATATAAAGTCCAGCTACTGTGTAGACATGAGCTAGGAATAACAGTGCCTGGTATGTAAATTATCATCTTCTTGATTGACTCTCCTTGGCAAAACAGAAAACTTCCCAGCCTTCTACAAGTGTCAAATCTTGATAAATAGTCTGTTTGTACAATGAGTCAAAATGACAAAAATACTCGGAGAAATGAACTGGTTTTGGTCAAAGGCGTTATTCACATTGTAACAATTTTTTAAAAAGCTACAATTACCTCTCTGCACCTTCCTAAGATACTCTTATGTTTGTGACACACACAGGAGACCAATGTACTACTGGGTACTCCAAGTCTTAAGGTCAACCAAAAGGAATTTAAATGCAGCCCATGATTATATTAAAAGTGGACCTTATTCTTATGACCAAATAATCTGGGAGATAAGATAAGACCTTCCTGAATCTTTGATCCATGCAGAGTTCTAAAGTAACCTTTCAGTGAGCAGGAACATTATACTGAAACTGCAGGTTAGGAGGTTGGAGAGACAGCGCAATGGTCACAAGTGCTCATTGCATAATCAATCATGAAGACCCGGGTTAAGATGCCAGCAACCAAGCTAGGTGGGTCTGAAGAATGGCTGTAACCCCAGTGCTGGGGATTGCTGGCTGCCCGCTTAGCCAAACAAACAAGCAAACAAACAATAAACAAAAACAAAAGTGTGAGGTCCAGGTTCAAGGAGAGATCTTGTCTCAAAAGAGTAAGGCAAAGAGAATAGAGAAGGATACTAGACACCATCCTCTGGCTTTTTGCACACTGGCATACCTGTGCACATAACACACACACACACACACACACACACACTCACACACACACTCACACACACACACACACACACACACACACAGGGGAACTATAGTTTAAATTTTAAATATGAAGGAAGAACAGGGTGTCACATGCTGAACTAGTGCTTTACCACTGGACCACATCAGAGAGACGTGTTCTTTAATAAACGACACTACGCCACAAAAGTCTTAGCATTATAATGTAGCCTCTTTTACTCAAAAAATTTTTAATGTTAAAAAACAACCTTACACTTTGTTTAAAGACTGAAGAGTTGGTGTTAAATATCTACTCTTTCAAATCAGAGGGTTCTTGAATTCTCATGGCACTGGCAACAGAGCTACTCACCTGTGTTTTTTTATAATTTAAAGCAACTTACTGTTCCCTTTCTATGAAGTTTAATTAGCAGAGAGAAACTTTTAAGTACTTCAGTGGTACTGTGGAATTCTACTATGCTTCTAACTTGGGAATCAATACTCAAAAATAATGAGATGAAAGAGTCATCTATTAGTATATGATATTCTCTATGACTTGTCTAGACTTTCTGATTCAAGCATGTAGAAACATTTTTAAACTCTGCATTTGAACCTAGTCTCTGAGTATATAAGGGAAAATGCTTACCAGGACAGCATGACAGTTTTTGCAATACTAAAATACTCAGTGCTTGAACAAGGAAGAATATTTATTCAACCCCTTGGAATGTAATTAGTCATAAAATCTGTACCAGTGAAGTGCTTATCACGTGAGTTACTGTCATTCCCAAAGGACTAGTGAAAATTCTCATACTGCACCATGATTCTTTTCTTCATTTCCTTTAGGTTATAAATCTATATGTTTTCCTTAAAATTTTGTATCCTTGTTTGGATGACTCTTGAATGTCAGAGGTTCAAAACAAATTTTTAAAATATTGGATGCATTTAGGAACAGCCTTGACCTGAACTCCTAGGCCTGGCGTCAATGTCCAGCGTGCCTCTGCACTCCACTCACTAAGCACTATAGGGAGATCCATGATCTGTTCCCTGCTTCCACTACCACGAATGAAACACTCCAGTGGTGGAGTCACAAGCATTCCAGGAGTTTATTACTCAGATACCATGTGGAAATCTGATTAGTAAAGAAAACGTGTTTTAATTACCAATCAGTAATCACATTTCATTAGTTTAACAATTTGCTCCACAGAATTTGAATCAAAATGCTGTGCAAGCTAGGCGTGGTGACACACACCTTTAATCCCAGCACTCAGAGGCAGATGCAGGTGGATCTCTAAGAGTCTGAGGTCTAAGAGTCTAAGAGTCTAAGAGTCTGGTCTACATAGTAAGTTCCGGGCCAACCAAGGATATGCAGTTAGACTTTGTCTCAAACAACAACAACAACAACAAAATGTACAAAGGAAAAAGTATTAATACAGTATTTTGGATTTTAAGTGTAGATAAGTGTCTAAGAACATTTTATTGGGTAACTAAATGAATAAAAAATTTCAATTCTGTTGACAAATATTGAAATGTTTGTGTCTCATACTGACTTTGAATAGAAGAATGCTTTTTTTATTTGACTGATTAGTGTACAAAAAATACAGAAAAAACATGATTTGAGAAAAAATTATGCTACCAAGCTAAAGAAGGAGAAAGCCACATTACATTACCCCTTGCCCTTCGAAAGACAACTGGAATGCCTAGTGCTTTTCTAAGTTCATTTGATTAGCTGACAATGTTGTGTAAACTCTTACAAGTCACCTTTAATTGACTCTCTCTTTCCTTAAGCAAAACCAAAGTTCCATCTAGAGCTGTCTAGAGTCAGGAGATATGGAAACAGGCAGGAGGAAGCGGGGCAGGGCGGGGTGGGGGGCTGTGGCTGACCTACTATCTGGTACTTTCTTGTTCGTCTTAAAATGGGTGTAGACAGAGAAGCACAGATGTGTTGTCAGAGAGGCTTCTGGGAGCCACAGGTATGTCAGATTGAAAGGAAATGAGCCAAGAAAAGGAAACGAATAAAAGAGGGGGAAAAAAAAAAAGGAGAGAGAAAGAACAACAGCGATGGAGCCAAGGCCTGTCACTGCTTCCTCAGCAGGTAGAAAATAACTTCAAAACCACTGTGACAGTTACAGGACATAGTTATCCTGTCCTGGATACTCAATGCTGTGAGACACTTTCTGTCACAAAATGGTGCTGAATCTGGCCTTATCATTTGAAGTCAGTGGTTGTACTAAGTCAGACAACATGGGGGCCAGTGAGAAGGCTCTGAGGATAGAGGTACTTGCCATGCGGCCTGACAACCTGAGTTTGATCTCAGGGGCCAACGTGTGGAAAGAGAGAACCATCTTCTTCAAACTGTCCTCTCATCTCCACATGCATCCTGGGTATGTGTGTGCACATGCATGAACACACACACACACACACACACACACACACACACACACACTAAAAATTTTAAAATGCATAGAAACTTGCTTCATTCTTTGTTACCATCTTGATGGGGGGTTACAAATAATGAGGTTCCCAACAAAGATGATAATTTAGATTTAATTCCATTCTATAGGAATCTCTAGGAATAGAATCAAGTCAACTTCTTAGGTTTATTACTCACCTTAATAATAAAGGTGAATTATGCATAGACATTAAGTGCTGTCTGTATTTTTGATACTAATAAATCAACAGCAGAACCTCCCCACATACACAACTTTCATTTATTGAACATTCGCTATATGCCAGACCCCAAGCTGCGTCCCTGTGGCAAACACCAAAGTTAGATCACTGACTTGACAGTTTACTTTTATTTGGTAGCTGGAAAGCTACAAACTGCGTTTCCCAGGCTCCCTCGAAGTTCTTGCTACAGTTGGACTCCACTAACTAGATCTATTTCCGCTGAAGGCCTAGGATACTGAATATTTGCAGTGAGAAGTCTGACAATGTTTTGTTGCTGGATCGTGGCTGCAAGAGGCAGTTAGGCTAGCAGTTGTGACTGAGGTGGTAGCAAAAACAGCTGCCCACCTCTGGATCCAGGGAAAGTGATGTGAGAAATCAGAGTGTAGTTAACATCCTCACCCCTGCATTCATTTCCCTCCTATTGAATCATGGTCTTGAAATACCCAGAGCGCGGTCTGACCTTTGCATTGAACTCTGCCCTTTATGACGCAGCCTCACGTAATTCTTGCTGGGAAATGCCATTATTTCTCTTCTGCATGTGGGAAAAATTAGTCTGAGTAAGATAATTTTCATGAAGTTGGTAGGGGGAGAACATGGGGATTTTAAATTCAGATCACCCCTTCAGATCCCGTGCTTCAAACCCTTATGCTCTTGAACCTCCCTTATACTCTGGATTTTAATAAAAGTCACGGGATGTCTGCTTTGCATAAGATCCAAGTTCTAACTTTTACTTTACCAATCTAAGACTTTAAACTTTTGCCTTTGAACTCAAGTTCAGACCCCATAGCTATTAAAAGCTCAGCTAACTTCTCTGACCACACCCGTGCATGCATAGACTTTGGACTTTCTTAGAAATGCTCACCTTGCACTGTCTGCAGCATGGCCAGAGCAAGATAAGAAGTTTCATTCTCCTAGGAATTCAGTTTTCAAGCTTCAAGTTTTAGCTAAAAGATGCTTGATTATACAGCACACACTATACTTTTACCAGTCATGGAAAAACAATAAGGTATATTTGTACTTATAACTAAAGGAAAGGAAAAAAGGCATCTGAGTAGTGGAGAAATCCAGGATTACTGATTAGGGACTCATTTGTGTATGTCTAGCATGGTACTTCCTCAATGGTAAAAACAACCAAGGACAGATTCAGATTTGGTTTGCTTCAAACTAGAATCCAGAAATGTTTGGGGTTTCGGGAGGGAGTCTCAAATTTTGTAACCTCATGGCATACTCTGAGTATGTTAACTCTTGCACAGGGAGCAGGAGCTACTGGCCCAGGTCTCGGCTCATTTGCAAGGCCAGCCTCACTGTTGTCCACATGGAGACACTACATCGCACACCCATTTTATGAACTTAAATGTGTAGTATGGATGATTTCCAGTGGTTACACTAATTTGATAAATACCAACAAACAAAATAAAACAAAATCACTGATCATGCCAGCTCCTGTTCCCCCCCATTGATTTCCTGCTACTTTTACAATGAAGGTGCCCATTCTTAAAACACCCTGGTGGAGCAGCCATCTTTCCAGGTCATTTGAAGTCAGCCTGCCAGTACACTTTATGGTCCTTTCTTCCTTCCCAGCAGGGCTTTAGCACACACTATTCTCTGCTGGAGACTTTCCCCTTCTTTTCTGATGGACATTTCTTCAGGTCTCATTTCAAATATCTTTCCTTAAGAAAACTCTCCTTAACCCCTCCCGAACCAGCTTCCCTATGAGAGTCAGAGTTCTCTGTTTCTTCTAGTGATAACTGACTAATCCAGGCTTTCTTTGTTATTCTGAGCTCTGGTCTGGGATGCATCTCTTGGTCACTATTGTCTCTTCAGAGCACTCACTCCCCTGGCAGTGTTTGGTGTTCAGTGAGGCTCAAATAAAATAGTCAGTGAATGGATTTGTGATTTTGGGTTTAGCTAAGGAAGTCTTCCTAATGATTTTAACTTGGTGAACTAGCACAGTTCTACACACCAAGTCTCCTCCTATATGAAGCAGGGCCATGGTAATGTTTTACTTCATTTTAACTATGAACAACATTATCATTCCCTTAGGACTTTTCACTGCAAATATTCTTATAGTTTTTGGATTGTAGGTCAGGCTGAGATCTAATAAAAGCTACGAATCCTTTCCCTA
>CABHPQ010155617.1:13891-49944 GCA_902168405.1 Peromyscus aztecus | reverse complement strand
TCTAAATACTGTAAAAATGTCTTGAAAGAACTCTCCCTACCCCCCCCAAAAAAAAAAACCCTACCTGTGTGTCCTATAGAGAGTTTTTATTTGTTGTTTGTTTTTTGAGACAGGGTTTCTCTGTGTAGCCTTGGCTGTCCTGGAAAACTCTATGTAGACCGGCTGGCCTCAAACTCAGAGATCTGTCTGCCTCTGCCTCTGCCTCCCGAGTGCTGAGATTAAAGGATGTGCCACCACCTCCCCAGCTTTGTCCTATTTTTATCTGTCTTTTTTACTGTTGTTTCCCCCAATGTATATGTCCAATGGTGCCAAATTCCTGACATTTCCTACTTGGGATCCTTCCTTTTACAAAGAGGTACTAAGTGGTGATGGGACACTCTTAGCCATCGCCACCTGTCACTCCTTTATGAGTGCATGTGTGTCTGTGATGGCCCTGGTGCTTCAGCAGAACACACCTGATTCTGGTAGGTGTACTGTTTGGATGATTTTTGACAAACCATTGTACTCTTGACTATAAAATCTAACAGCAGCTTTGAAGACAGACGTTTGTGGCAACAGAAAGCTCTCAAAGAATGCCTGGTGTGTAGGAGCTGTTGATACTGTGCTGGTTACCACAATTACTGCTGTTGTAGCCCCAGACCAGCTGTGTGGTGCCAGCTGTGCTCCCAAGCAGCAGGACTGAGCAGGCTCTTTGCCACCTGTTTTCTTCCCTTTAGGGATATCCTAAGTGTTTGGGTCCCCTTTCTCTGCCCCCTCCCCCACCTCTCTCATGCCTCCAGCATCTTTTTAGGTTCTCAGGTTCTTACTGTTTCTTCCCTCCACTCTATCCAGCAGCATTTAGTAAGGTTTACTTTTCCCTTCCCAGTCTGTTCAGAATCTTCCTGGTTTTTTGTTTGTTTGTTTGTTTGTTTTGTTTTGTTTTTTTGCCTCCCATCTTTTTAAAAGTTCTGTGTGTAAAATTTCCTTATCAGTCGATTGTCTCTAATTGCATTTGTGTATATAAAAAAGGAAATATTGTAGGTGTCCAAAGATAAAATTGATTTTTTTTTCTTGGTTTTTTTCGAGACAGGGTTTCTCTGTGTAGCTTTGCGCCTTTCCTGGAACTCGCTTTGGAGACCAGGCTGGCCTCGAACTCACAGAGATCCGCCTGGCTCTGCCTCCCAAGTGCTGGGATTAAAGGCGTGCGCCACCACCGCCCGGCAAATTGATTTTTTTATAGAGTGGAAAAATCCACAAGCAAACCCAACCTTTAAAGGTTGTACCAGGCACTGAACCAGGCACTCCTGCTCCTGTCTCTTGTCTCCACACCTCCACTTCCATAGCCAGTGATTAATTTAGTCTCCTACCACCCAACTTGGAACATGACAGGGGAATAATTTCCTATGTACCACATCAGCGTTGTTTGAAGCATCCTACTATTTTAGAGTCTTAGTTTCTATTGATATGGCTTAGTGGTCTCAAAGCCCCCTCTCCACCCTTTATTGTATCAGTAGTTCTTGTAGCCTAGTCTTGAAACCTAGCCACCATTTAAAAACCTGTGTATATATATGGGTGTATGAATTTGTGTTGTTGGTGGTTTTTTTCCCCAGTGATCAAATGTGATCAGTGTTCTAAACTTAAAAAACAAAACATGTTTTTAGAGTGTGATCTATTTTGTGAATTTCAGGCATTCTATAACAGAGGAAGTGACCTCCTTTTAGCATGCACTTGAAAGGGCTTTATTTTGAGAGCTTAACAGTCTTTTATTTATAAGGTGAGCTCCTCTGTTAACCTGTTGTTACAGTATTACAAGAACAGCATTCTTTTTGCTCCTTGGCATTTTAAATATTATTGATGCTTTACTTCTGTATGTGCACCATGTTTGTGCCCATTGCCCAGGGAGGCCAGAAGAGGGTATCATATGCCCTGGAACTGGAGTTTACAGATGGTTGTGAGCATCCATGTTAGTGCTAGGAACTGACCTAGGTCCTCTGGAAGAGCAGCAGTGCTCTTAATTGCTGAGTGATTTCTCTAGCCCTCTGCTCCATTTCTTGATAGAATAATATTTTGGTGAGACCATATACTTTGATTTAATGGTAGTTTATAATTTTTCAGTAATACTTATTTTCTTTTAAAATGCTAAAATTCGCTTCTTTCACATAAGTAGACAAATTTTAATTCATACCTTTTAAAAATTATATTTGAATTGAGCAGTAAAGCTCTGTTTAGTCATTTCCCTGTGTGTGACAGAACACCTGACACATTGAGGAGGGGTTCTTTTGGCTCACTGTTGATGGAGCCCTGCGTCAACATGGAGGGGAGTGGGAGGAGGAGAGGGAGGCAGCTGCCACGTTCAGTCTGCAGTGGAGAAGCTGACAGACAGTGCTCTAGTGCCCAGTTGACTTTGCCTTTTTATTCAGTCCTGGACGCCAGGTAGTGCTTCCCACAGTAAAAGTAGATATTTCCACCTCACTTAACCCAGTCCAGCAACTCCTTCGCAAACGTGTCCAGAGATGTGTCTTCTACTTGTATTTCTACCATTTCTCTAAACAAAATTTATTAGGAAGATTTCTGAAACTAATGAAAAGTTCAAAGGAAGAAGGGAGGAGGAGAGAGCATCTCATCCCTCTACTCATTCCTTATGTGGGAGCAGTTGGTACATTGTTTGGGAACTAGGTAAAAGATAACATGACTTTTATACCTACCTCTACTTTGAATGAAGGTTCACTGAGTTTCTACTGTACCTTTAAAGAATTTATGTGCAACTCTCCCATCCTCCCACGTACGGATCTATAATCCCAGCATGTGGGAGGCAGAAAGACAGAGAGGACACAGATTTGAGGCCAGCCTGGGCTATGTAGTAAGTTCAAGGCTATTCTGGGTTATAACCAGAGCCCCGTCACAAATAGACACAGGTACATTGTCTAGAATTTTGCTAAAAACTAAACCTGGTCAGTGGCCCTCTCATAACATTTTTATTCTCATCAACAGGAAGAAAGGAGAAGGAAAAAGAGAGTAAGGCATATGTTTGTATTTTAAGTTAGAACTTAACCTTTTGAAGGCTTTTCCAGAAGACTTCAGGGCTTAATTGTCTTAGCCTGCTAGGACTAATGTAAAAAATTACCACAGACTGGTAAGCCAATAGAAACTTGACTTCAGGAGATGAACCTATCAGCAAGGACTGCTTTATTCCAAAGTTTTCCTCTTGGTATGTAGGCTTTTGCCATTTACCTTTTGACTCACATCCCTTCTTCATGTGTAATGTGGTTGGGGTCAGGAGGGAGACAGTTCTGGTGTCTTTTCTTACAAGGATACTAATAAAAATGGGACCCCCCCCCCACCACTTTAACCTCGTTGCCTTCCTTGGTGGTCTCCTATCATAACTACCTGGGGGCTCAGGCCTCAACATGTGAATGGGCAGGCAAGGAAGACATAGACAGCTCATGACACTTTAGTTCACAAAGAAGCAGAGTTTGTAGCCCAGTGTGCTGGTACATGGCTATAATAGAACCCCAGCACCTGGGGCACTGAAGCAATCTACCCTTCATGAATTGGACATGGTTTCTAAGAACTTACAAGTTAAATATACGTGTTAACTCTTTAACAGATTAAGCAGTACGTAAAAGATTTCATGTATCTTTCTGTTAAGCATACTAAAACCCCATAAACTTACTTTAAGCGAGTTACTTTTTAGTTGCTGTAGCACCAACTTGATTAGTTTTCTTGTTGCTTACTGACTGCCCTTTGCTAAACACATTTTCTCACAGCATTGTTCCCAGATGTCCAGAGGTTGCTAGAGATGCTGTTGTTTATACATACGCTTACTGAAGCATTTTATTTTTTTATTTTTATTTTTTTGAGATTATAGTAGAATTACATCATTTCCCCCTTTTCTATCCCCACACCCTCCCATATACCCCTCCTTGCTCTCTTTCAAGTTTATGGCCCTTTATTTTCATTACTGGTTAAATACATATACACACATGGATATATGAGTGTGTATATATAGTCTTACATACATAAATATATAACATAAATCTATATTCCTAAGTACATACAACAAGCTCAGTCTGTATACTGTGGCTTGTTTGTTGTATAATGTTGTGTGTATGTTTTTAGGGCTGACCTTTGGTACTGGACAACTGTGTGTGCTCTTCTCCGGGGAAGATGATTTCTCCTGCTCTCAGCATTCCTTAGTTGCCTGGAGTGCTTTGTGTAGGGCTGAGGCCTTGTGAGCACTGCCCCACCACCACCCCATGGAACTTTTAGAAAAGAGCAGCCCAGATGAAGCTAGTTTGATAAATCCATAAGGCTTGTTTCTCTCTGTGGAAGATCAGTCAGTCTTCCTTCAGTTTCTACTTTGACCAGCCTTTATTTCACTTTCACAATCTTGCTCCTACAATTTCAGTTTTCCTATATTCCCATTATTGCATTTTGAGGCTACTCTGGGTCTGAAGAATTCTTCTCCTTCTGCTTGGACATTCATAATTCCCTACTTTTCCCTTCTCTGATCTTCACATTTTTTGTGTTCTCCTTCGCCTGGCTACCTGGTACATAGTATGTGGAGAAGCCCAGTTATATTTTGGAGTGTGGGCCTTGGAAACATGTTCGTTCACTGTTGAAGCTGTTTTTCATCCCTCCCTCCCTCCCCAGGTAATTAGCACAGATGAATATAGTGACCTTTTGGAGTCTCTTTCAAGGGCAGCAGCCAATGTGCCAGCTTCCCCAAGGAGACTGTTGGATGGAAGCCAGCTCCATGAAGTAAGAATGAGAAGTGTGAACCCTTAGCATAAACGATTTCAAAAGTATGGAAGCAATAAAGGATGCCTAGAAATGCTGCTGTCCCTTGGCACTGAAAGGGTTAAAAAACATCCAGTGAACTATTTTCTTTAAATTTCATGTTCTGTGTAGTTGTCAGTGTATTGGTAAGTGGACTAAACTCACATTTTAAAACTTTTTTTTTGCATATAAAGTTAAATACATAGTTTGTTAACACTTCCATGCTATCAATAAAGGGACCCTAAAATTTCAAGTCACTAGCTGTCAGAACCTAAAAATATACTGCACTGTTTTGGGGGAGGGGATGAGACCAGCCTTTTTCAAACTTTATCAAAAAAAGCTGTAAATTCAGCCATGTGTCCTGCGCTGGCAATGTGTGTTCTCACAAAATAGTTGATATTCGTAATGAGGTCCTAATGTTTTCAGCACAGCTCAGTTAACCCAAAAGTTCTGGGCTTTTCTTTTGTCTTTGCAGTTTATTCTTTTGTTTTTTAAAAGTGTCTTTATTATTAAAAAGTGGGGTTGGGGATTTAGCTTAGTGGTAGAGCGCTTGCCTAGCAAGCGCAAGGCCCTGGGTTTGGTCCTCAGCTCTGGAAAAAAAAAAAAGAGAGAGAAAAAAAGTGACAGGAAGCATGATCCTTAAATGCTTGCCATAATGTGAGCATATCCTGTGTCAACATTAATTCCTAGTACACTGGTGTAGATGCAGCTACCCAGACTACAGTGTTACCATTGGCAGGCTAGGATTATGCATGGAAATAATATTCTACTTATGAAAACTTGTTTACTACCCAACTGGACTATGACTGAACTGTTCTGGGGTTTCTCTTATAGCTCAGCAGTGCTGTTTTCTGTTAGCCTCACTCTGTTCATATAGACACTGTTCTGAAACTTTTAAAAGAGCCTTGCCACACCAGTCTACATTGACGTTTTGTATGTTTAGAACCCTAGTCCCAGAAAGGAATGGGAGGTCAATGAGACCAGAATCTTGGCAGTGACACACAGAGACTCTATGGTTCAGAAAGGAAGGTTTTTGCAGGGTGTGGTGGCACATTCTTTTAATGTGGAGGCTGAGACAGGAAGAATTCTGTGAATTCAAGACCAGCCAGGGGTACAAAGTGAGACCCTGTGGAAAGAAAGGAAAGGTTTAAACCTCCAGGTCATAATAAGCATGTCAGAAAAATAGATGGTACATGCTATTCTGGGTTGATGGAAGATTCAGAAGATAAGAGTAGGTATTAAGAAACAAGGGTTTTCAAAATGGTTAAGAAACACTGGTTTAGAGTCTTTCATTTTCTCAGACTAAAAGAATTTCTACTTTGGTAAATCTGCAGTAGAAGCATGTCATTAGAACTTGTTCTGACTCCAAGATGTGGGACAACTTAGTAAAATGTAGGACGACCACAGGGGTGATACATTCCTAACCCCACATTTTCACATGGAGAGTTGAAGCCAGATTAGTTCAAACAACTGTTAACTGCCCAGCTTTCTCAAGGGGTTGGGGGTGACTGTCAGTGGGTGTGCCCCTTCGTAGGCACTGAGAGTGGGAGCTGGAATGTGTCCTGTCAGTTAGTCCCTGCCTTGAAAGAGTCACCATGGGGTAGGCTAGGGTTTAGAGCCTGGGCCTACCATTAATAACCAATTAATGTGAAATGATAATCAGTATTGCTTGACATGCAGCTAAAGGATGGATTAGATTCAGAATAGAAGTGTCCATGTTCATTAGAGCTGTACTCTGTGACAGGTGGAAATAGATTCTGGGTTTTAAGGAACTTACCTTCTTTTAGATCTTTTTAGTCAGTACCTTTTTTGAAAATTGAAGATGATTGATGCAGCCGAGGTATATGATACATTATCTGATGACTAACTGAGGAGCTTAGAGAAGCATCTGCACTTGGGACTTCATCACTTACTATGGTCCTGGACAGAGCTTGCCTACCACTTACCCTGTCATAGGAAACAAGAGAAAAGGACACTACTAATGATACCAACTCTGGAGATAACAGATAGCAGATAGCAGAGCTCTGGGGATACAACTCAGTCTATAGTTCTTCCTTGTGTAAAAACCCTGCTGGGGCCAGGCGGTGGTGGCGCACGCCTTTAATCCCAGCACTCGGGAGGCAGAGGCAGGCGGATCTCTGTGAGTTCGAGGCCAGCCTGGGCTACCAAGTGAGTCCCAGGAAAGGTGCAAAGCTACACAGAGAAACCCTGTCTCGAAAAACCAAAAAAAAACAAAACAAAACAAAAAAAAACCCTGCTGGGCTTGAGCCCAGGACTTAAAAACAAACAAAATAACAAGTGCTTTCCTGGTAGTGGAACTGTAATACGAGAGATTGCAGAGGCCACTGTGAGGTTGAATGCTTTGGTGCACAGCAGACTTGTGAACTTGAAGACAGTAGGTTGGATCCAGGTTTGTATTTGGAGTGAGGATCAGAAAGCTTAAGAACACACTAGAGCCAGCGAGTAGCACACTTACTCACTGGTGCTGAATGAGAACAGAAAGCCAGAGCATATTGGAAGATCTGTAGGCAAGATTCTAGAATCCAAGGAGACCATCTTGGCAGAGGAATTTTGATGCTGAGGCAGATAACTCAGGCAGAATTTTAGGAATGAGATTCTTGGGTATGGTCCCTGAATACCAGGGATTCAGTTTCTCCAGATACCATTTATATCTGCATTTATTTTCTTTTACTTAGTGCACACATTGTGCAGACCTACCACCTTTATTCTTTCCTTCACAAAATAATTTTCAAAGACTTTAATTAAAAAGATGAGGCATACCTTCCATTGAGTTCTAGGAGCCCTTAGGGAGGTAGTAAAAATGTAATATTTGACAGGCTCTTTATATACAAGCTCAGGACCAGAGGTCTTTCACATTTGCAACTCCAGGCACTGGGGGTGTTTGTTGCTTGAGCCTCCATGATCTGAAAATTTTGAAATCTAAAATGCTTAAAAATCTAAACATTTTCAACAGGCATTTAAAAATTGCATTCAGTTTTTGGATTAAGGATATTTTACTTCTGAATTAAAAACATGAGCAATAAACCAGAGGGTTGTTACATGGTCTGCATACTGACTGATTTGTACAACTGTGTAACCAATGAACACAAAGGATACATTGTAAAGAAGGCGGGAGTGGTAGCTCATGCCTTTAATCCCAGCACTCAGGGGGCAGGGGCAGGCAGATCTCTGTGAGTTCAAGGCCAGCCTGGGCTATAGAGTGAGTTCCAGGAAAGGCGCAAAGCTACACAGAGAAACCCTGTCTTGGGGGAAAAAAATACATTGTAGATTTCACAAAATATTTTGTTAGCGCTATAGAAACACATCATAAATACCATTTTGTGAAGTTTTGGGTGACATAAAATAGAAAGGTGCTGCTGGGCGATGGTGGCACATGCCTTTTATCCCAACACTCAGGAGGCAGAGGCAGGTAGATCTCTGAGTTCCAGGCCAGCCTGATCTACACAGTGAGTTCCAGGACAGCCAGAGCTACACAGAGAAAGCTTGTCTTGGAAAACCAAATATATATAAAGGTGCTGACAGATATACTCAGATTATTCTTGATCTTGGTGCTAAGTAGTTTTTGGATTAAATGTTTTGTTCTGAGATAATTATCAATAATTATCCATTGAAGTATGGTGTTGATGGAGGTTTGATATGGGTAAATACCCATGACACATTGCGTTCAAGATTATACTCATCAATCCAGAAAGATTTTTCTTTATCTTTTTGTCTTAATTGCTTTAACGTCTTTTAAAAATCACCTGAAAATGAACTTTAAACTGTGTCTGTGCAAAGTGTCTTGAAGGTTCCCAATAATTCCATATCTAAAACAAGGACATTCTCCTACTTAATTCCAGTAGCATCAGAATCAGACCATTAACTGTGGCTACTGTCATCAGATTGGCAGACCATAGTCTAGTTAGGGCTGGATTTTTTTTTTTTTTTTTTTTTGATTTTTCGAGACAGGGTTTCTCTGTGTAGCTTTGTGCCTTTCCTGGATCTCGCTCTGTAGACCAGGCTGGCCTCAAACTCACAAAGATCCGCCTGGCTCTGCCTCCCGAGTGCTGGGATTTAAAGGCGTGCGCCACCACCGCCCGGCGGAATTTTTTTTTTTTTTAATAGATATAAAGTGTCAGATATATGGTTTGCAAGTACTTTTCTTCCAACACTGTCCTTGGCAGTGGCAGGCTTTCCTGTGATTGAAATGTGTGTGTGTGTGTGTGTGTGTGTGTGTGTGTGTGTGTGTGCGCGCGCGCGCGCACTCAGGTTGGGTAAGGGCTTGTGGGAGCCAGAGTAGACACTGGGTGCCTTTCTTGATTACCGTCTAGCACATTTTGAGGCAGGGTCTTTCAGGGAGTGCTGAACTCACTGGTCAACCTTGGCTGGCTGAGCACTGAGCACCAAGGGCCTCCGTTCTTTGTTGTCAGTGAGTTTTCAGACAGGAGCTGCTGTCCAGACTTGAATGTGGATCTTAGATATCAGAACTCAAGTGTTCCTGCTTACAGGTACTTACTTCACTGCTGAGCCACTTCTCCTGCCCCTTGTTGAAGTTCTTGTTTCCAAATGCAGCTGCCTAAATACAGAGAGTTCCCATGGGCTCTTCTTCTCCAGTTTTTCAGATGACAACATGGAAAACTAGTGCAATACCAGGACTCTGGCTGTGGCGCTGTGGAGACCCAGACTCTGTCACTAGGAGTTCTTCTTGTTGCTCCTCTGCAGCCCTATCCTCTGCTCTTACTCCTTGAGTGGCATGGCTTCCCCTAATCTGTTCTTCATTTCAGGAATCTTCCATCTCACTGTAGCCCTGGCTGTCCTGGAACTCACTCTGTAGACCAGGCTGACCTTGAACTCACAGAGATCCTCCTGCCTCTGCCTTGATAGTGCTGGGATTAAAGGTGTGCACCACCACTGCCCAGTGGGTTGAATTTTTAAACTCAGTGTAAACTGAGTTTCAGGAAGTTGCAGGTATCAATCATTTATTTGTCTTTATTGCTTAGTTCCGTGGTGTAGATGTATCAGAGTTTAAGTGATCACACAGTAGAAGACATATTTCTTTCTATTCTCTCTGTCTCTTGTTTCTTCCCCCTTCCCTTCCCCTGTCTCACCTATTGTATTCCAAATAAATAAAGGTATTACAAACATTTATATAGAGATTTTTTTTATATATATACAATGTTCTGGCATGTGTGCCTATACACCAGAAGAAGGCACCAAATCTCATAGATGGTTGTGAGCCACCATGTGGTTGCTGGGAATTGAACTCAGGACCTCTGGAAGAACAGCCAGTGCTCTTAACCTCTGAGCCATCTCTCCAGCCCTATATAGAGATTTTGTGTGAGTATAAACTCTCATTTCTCTGGGTAGATGCTTAAGAGTAAAAATGCTGGATCATGTGGTAATTATATTTTTTAAAGCAAATATCTAAGCTGTTTCTAGAGCTAAAGTACCATTTTCTATTCACCAGTGGTATATGAATGATTCAGTTTTCCCATATTCTCATCACATTTGGTATCATTACTCTTGTTAATTCTTTTATAATTACGTAGTTTCAGATACATGGTCTACAAATGCTTTCTTTAATTTTGTTGATTTTCTTCTTGTTTTATGTCACAGGGCAAAACAAAAACTCAATTGTAATACAGTCCAGTTTATTTTTTCCACTTATGGATCATGTTTTCGGTGTCTAAGAACTCTGCCTTGTCTTAGTCCTGGCGATTTTCTGGTATCCCCTCCCCTTTCCTAAAAGGTTTGTAACTTCTCAGGGATAAATGTCGGTAATACTACCTCTGCAGACATGTTGAGTCACCTGGTGAGGGAGAGGTCAAGGCCCAGCACCCAGCATTTGCTTGCTTGGTGGTGCTGTTAGGCTGGATTTCAGAAGTCTGAAAGCTATTTGTGTTGCCCTTCCTTTGGTTAGAGAGGCAAGGCACTTTGTCCATGCCCACTGGTGTTCCTGGGTGCTTGTGCCACAGGTCTGGTCCACAGGAGACTAGGAAAATCAGAGAACTCCCACCCTTCCCCGAGGGCACCACCTGCTTTGCTTTGTCTTCTCTGTCCTGAAGAGTCTTAGTGGTTAGAGATGGAGCTCACGGTCAGAGCATAGCTGGGGCTGGAGATGGAGCTCGGTGGGAGACCACACCACCACCACCACCACCACCACCCCAAAAAAGAGGGAGGGAAAGATTTCCTTGGGTTTGTGTGAATCTAAATGGTTGTTGGCTTTTAAATTGTACCCAAGGGGTGGGCAGTGAAAACTGTGTGTGCACCATCTTCCTGGAAGCAGAAATCAGTAGTTTTGTTTTGCTAATTGAATACTGCCAAACAGGAAGATGCACAAATTAACATGCAGATATTCCCAGAGAAGTAAGTGGTTTGAAATTAACTTATAAATAGGTGAGTACAGAAGCCAATTTACTGACATAAACACTCCGAGGGAAATAAAGGGAACATACAGTATCTTTCAATTAGCCTTTCTGTGTTACTTTTTATTCTTTTCAGGAGCTAAAACTCTGAAAATCACACCTCCAGACATATCCAGCAAATACTTATTCATCTAGTTATGCAGCCTCAGAAGAACAGTCATGTTACCTTCCCTGGTATATCACACAAAGCTTTACTGATCCCTTTTGTGTGGCAGCAAGTTTCAAAAACAGCCCCCAACCAAAAGTTCCGAGCAGTTTTTCTTAACCCTTGCTTCTTTTCTGGAGCTGGTGAAATGTAAAGAGCAGTGCAGCGGTGGTTTCCGCTGGGCCTCTATTCCGGTTCTCCTCAGTGCATGTCCGCCTCACTCACATTGATAGCTCCAGAGGGAGCCAGCAGCTGAGCACATGTTCCAGATTTGCCATTGCCTGAAGATAGAGAACACCGCCCTTGCACAGAGGCTCACAGCTCCTTCAGCTATGAGTGGATGTACCAGAATCCCTTGAGTCTAGGAATTCAGGGATAGCCCCAGCAAGACAGTCAGACCTTGCCTCTAAAAACAATGAGTGGAGCCGGGCAGTGGTGGTGCACGCCTTTAATCTCAGCACTTGAGAGGCAGAGCCAGGCGGATCTCTGTGAGTTCGAGGCCAGCCTGGGCTACAGAGCGAGATCCAGGACAGGCACCAAAACTACACAGAGAAACCCCATCTCCAAACAAACAAACAAAAACAATGAGCAGGGCATGGAGACACAAGCCTTTACCCAGTACTTGAGAGGCAGAGGCAGGCAGGGGGATCTCTGTGAGTTCAAGGACAGCCTGGTCTACATAGAAGAGATTCTGTCTCAAAACAAATAACAATAAAAACAGTAACATATTTAGAAACTGAATACAGACTCACAGCCTTTACTTAAAACACCCAAGGCTGTCATCTGGATTCTTGGATTTTAGGAGGAGTAATGGCTGCACTCCCTGTTAAGAGTGCCCACTTGTTGGTTTGTTGATGTTTTTATTTTTTCTTCTCTTCCCCCACCCCCCCCCCCCCCAGAGCTGAGGACCAAACCCAGGGCCTTGCACTTGAGCGCTCTACCACCGAGCTAAATCCCCAGCCTGATGTTTTTAGATGTTCACACAGAATAGCTCTAAGTCTACATCGGTTTAGCTCACATTTGTCACACAGTGAATCCTCTCCTACCACCACACAAAAGTCAAGGAAAAGAATGAAAAAGAAACTGTTCTAGACGTTTGGACTTTAGAACTAAGGAGAAGGGGTTTTGGACCCTGAAGTATGCTCATCAGCAGGACTAGCCTCAGCAGAAGCCTTCTCGTTAGCCCTCAGCTCTCCAAGTTAACCAGTAAGGAGATGCAATAGGTCTGAACTGTGATTGTTCACCTAATGAAAACAAAAGTAGCTATTGATTTAATCCTGTTACATGGTGTTGATCTTAGAAATCATTGGATTCATGCTAGGATTTGGGGCTTAATCCTGTAAGGATCAGACTTTCTCATCTTATTTATCCTAAGTCCTTTGTAATCTTACTAATTATGCCAGGCTATTTTCACAAAGTGCTAGTGCGTGCATGCATGTCTGTGTGTATGTGCAGGTGTGTGTACATGCATATATATGTGTGTATGCACACAAGTGTGCATGCATTTGTGTGTGTGTGTGTGTGTACACAACTGTTTTTCTAAGATAGCCATGTCCCTCTTTCTGTCTTTGAAAGAGAACTTGAACTTTGTCATGAAGAGCTACAGAACCCTTCACAGGTCTCCAGATTAACATCACTGTTGTAAGCATGACGTCACTTCTATATTCATATACCTAAGATTAAAGTAGGTCTTGGCGGGCTTCTGGAGAGGGACTGTAGTCTTGGATTTCCTGAGAAGGCATGGTACTCTGCTGAAGGGTGTGTGTGTGTGTGTGTGTGTGTGTGTGTGTGTGTGTGTGTGTAGAGACTCTTAGAAATTCTTAGAAATATTAGTTGAATTAATTATAATTATGATACTACTCTCCTATGGTGGAACAGAAAACCAGATTTTTGTGTTTTGTTTTTATCTTTATACTGAAATTATGCAGTATGTGTTAGGAAACAAAAATACACATTTAGTCTTGTATTTCGTGTTCGCTTTCGTAATTCACTTCTTAACTGAATGGGACCTTATGCTCTCTAGTTCATTTCTCCCCCCCCCCCCCCCCCAAGGATAATCATTACTGGTCATCCCAAAAATCAAAACAAGAAATTTTAGGTAGCTATAAATTATTATTTGGGGGTAGGAACTTTGATAATTGGATCAGCAGTGTTATGATTGATGCAAGAACTACTTCGTGTGCTAAATAGTGCCCCTCCCCCCCCCCCTTCTCTGGTTGTTTGCACTCTAGTTACAGAGTGTGCCAGTGGTTGTTTTTAACTAGCATGTCCACATTAGTAGTTTGTTGTTTTTATTGGGAGGGAGGCTGCCATAGCACCTGTGTGGAGATCAGAGAACAATGTGTAAGAGATGACTTACACTTTCCACCATGTGGACCCTGGGGATCCACCTCTGGGCTGGTTTGGTGGCAGACGCCTTCACCCACAGAGCCTTCTTGCTGCCCCAATATGCAGTTTCTAGCAGGAGTGTTTGGTGCAGAGTCTATGGGTTGCTGTAAAAAAGTGTTTTGATGTTGTAGGTGGAAAACCTCTAGAAGATATTCTGAACCCTTACATGACTTAAGGGTTAAGAACATCTTACAGTAATCTTATGACTTAAGATTTCCATATATACAATGTATGCCATAGCAAACTGTTGTGGTTTGAAGTGAAATAAAACTGGGGAGGGGGCTTTATTGATTTTTCAATAAATTGAGGTGTCTCCCCCTCCCCTCCCTTTTGAGACAGCATTTCACTAAGTATCTGTCCTTTATCTTGTGGTTCACTCAAGAGTTAGAGTTACAGGCTGGGCCTACAGTGTCTTTAGGCATGTATGTATGAATGTTACCTTACTTACTTATTTAAAAGGAAATTAAGATAATTTCTTTACCAGAAGGCGGGCTGAATCTTTAGTGAATTCCCTAATGCTGACATTATGGTCTTGAAAAGTAGAAAGAAGAATCTAATTATATAAAGGAGAAAAAACGTAGGGCTAAAGGACCTACCTTAGGTATAGGGTAATTGTACAGGAAGGGGAAGGGGCTTTAGTTTCTAATCCTCTTTGGAGGAAGCTTCGTATCAGGCCTGCACAGAAACATTCAGTGGAGCAGCTCCTTTATCATAAAGGGAATTTTAATTTAAAAATGTTCTTGCATCATGAGCAGAGTAAGCGACAGACAGCTACACTGGGCATTTATCTCCTTCAAACCACATTACCAGTAATTGCTGCATTAAATCAAAGTCAGAAGAGATCACAGGTCTGAATAGAGCAAGGAGCCGGTGCCAACCCAGGGATTCCCACACTGCTTCGTGTTGTCAGAGCCCCACCCCTTCCTCGGCGGGGATGAGAGTCAGGGGAGCTGCCCTGATGTACACTGTGCATATACACTGTAGGATACAAGGGGGTCAACACAGCCTGGGAAGAGAGGCAGCCACACATCCAAGACCCCACAGTCTCCCTTTCTGTTAACTCTTTCATGGACCCAAGGGGGTGACTAGCTATCATCTGTCTGTTGTCTGTCTGTCTGCCTCTATCTATCTATCTATCTATCTATCTATCTATCTATCTATCTATCTATCTATCTATCTATCTATCTATGGAACTAGTAGATAAATAAGAGGTAGGCATAAAAATCATATTTTCCCCTAAACTTATGTATAGATAATATTCCCTCCTGCCTAAATTGTCAGAGATGATGCTGAGGATCCTCACTATTTTCTGGGCTTGTTTGTGCACTGACTGATTTAATGAAATGCTATTGTTACCTTCTTCTTTCAGAGGAAGAATTTGAAGCAGAGATATTAAATAACTCCCAAGTCATACAGCTGTAGAGCCTTGCTGCTAAGATTTGACTCCAGCTAGTCTGGCTTCAGAGCCATCTCCAGCACACACTCTGTTGTGTAGGCCATTCCGGGATTCTGCTGAGTGTAGGTGACACTTGAAGAACAAAGGTCAACTATATAGTCCCTCTCTTCCCAGAGTTGGAGTGACAGAAGGATGTGGACAGCAAACTGAAAAGGCCATGTGCAAGTGTGAGCGAGGAGTCTGCCAGCAGCCTAGCCTAGGCAGTTAGTAATTTCCAGAGCAGCTTGTCCTTTCCCTCTGCTTACATTTCAGACCTGATTTCCACCATATCCTTTATCTCTTCCCCTAGGACAGGTTGAGACTTTCCTCATTTCCCTTGGCCAACCCTCCCTCCCCTCAAAACAGATGAGCTAACTCCTAAAACCTCTCTGCAATGAGGGGGTGGGAACTGAGTCTTTGATTGGCAGTTCTGCTGAGGTGTAATTAATACACAAGAAGTGGTACACACTGAAGTCACAGTTTAAGTTTTGACATGTACACACCGATGAAGTCATCACAACTGAGATCATTATCAGATTGAAGATCTCCAGATTTTTCATGTCCTGATGCCTCCCCTGTCCCAACACACTAACAAGCAACCAGTGATTTGCTTTCCGCCATTGTAGATAAGTTTGCACTTTTAGCATTTGACAAAAATGAAATAATACAGTAAAAAGTTCTATGCCTGGGGTTTCTTGTATCGTTATTTTGAAGTTCATCTTGTGTGCACTAAAGGCTTTTGTTGCTGTGTTACAAGTGTTCACTTGTGACTCTGGCGGTATGTCAAGCATTATCTCCTAATGGGTGTTTGGGTTGTTTGTACAGTAGGTTCATGGACAGGTGGTTATATGGATATAGGTTCTCATTTCTCTTGGATAAATATTAAAACTAGCAGAGTAGACTGGGTAGGCTACATGAAAGGTATATGTGTGATATTTTAGGAAGTTGTTAAGTACTGAATCGAGATCAGTTGTACAATTTTCTTATGTATTTTGGCTTAAAGCCCTTTATCAAAAACATGCTTTATAAATGATATCTCTAATGCGTGACTTACTATCTTCTCCTCACAGTGTTCATCGGTGAGGAAAAGTTTTCAGTGAAGTCTGATTTGTTGGTTTCTTCTTTTCTGGCTTGTTTTTAGTCTGTTTGGTGCTAGGGATCAGACCAAGGGAGTTGACTATGCTAACCATGCACCCCACCACTGGGCAACACCCATAGGTAATCATAGCTCAGAAATCTTGCTTAATCTAAGCAATTTTATTAATCTAAGGAATTTTATTCCTGAAGTTTGTAGTATCCTGTTTTGTGTTTTAGGCCTGTGGTCTTAATTTTCTCTATGGTACAAGTGTGTACATTGGTTCATTTTTACCATGTGTGGCTGTGCAGATAGCCAGTTCCAGTTGTTCTGATACTGTTTGTTGGAAAGACTATTCTCTCTCTGTATTGCCTTTGTACTTCTGGATGTGTTTCTAGATTTTTCTGTCCGTCTCCCCTACCCCAGCCCCAACATCAGTACACTTATTTTTTTTTATTAAGAATTTTTTAAAATTCATTTTCCATACCAATCAAAGATCCCTCTCTTCCCTCCTCCCATCCCTCCAGCCTCCCTTCCCCCAACCCACCCCCTATTCCCTCCTACTAGAAGGTAAGGCCCCCCATGGGTAGGTGAAATTAGTAGAAGCAAGGTCCAAGCCCCTCCCCTTACCTCAAGGCTGTGCAAGGTGTCCCATCACAGGTAGTGGGCTCCAGAAAGCCTGCTCATACACCAGGGATGGATCCAGATCCTACTGCTAGGGGGCTCTGTACACTCATTCTTGTAGGGATGAGTATTATGGAGTCTAGTAGACTTGAGGAAAGTGATCAATATCACAATGTTTAGCGGGAAGATAATCACAATCATAGAACATGAGTAGCACAAGGAAGTGGGAGAATCGCTGTGCATGGACTCTGTTCTAGGATTTTAAGTCAGCTCCAACTGGTCTGTGCATTCAGTGTAATCTCAATCAAAATCCCAGACAAATTTTTATAGAAATTGACAAACCTATTATAAAATTACTATGGAAATGCCAAGGACCTAGAATAGTTCTAACAGCTTTGAAAGGAAGAAGGGCTTATTTTAGCTTGTGGGTTCAGAGATTTCAATCTATAACCATTGGCTCCATTGTTTTTGGCCTGTGGTGAGGTAGAATATCATGGTAGAGTGTCAATGGGAACAAAGCAGCCCACCTTGTTGGGGATGGGAGGGAGGTGAGGTGCAGGGATAAGATGCAGTTCCCAAGGATACACTCCACTGATCTGTTTCCTCCACACTGCACTGGTACACAGTACCATCCCATTCCAAAAGGGAGGACAAGACAGCAGCAGAAGGATGAACCTTAAATCCTGTAGCCTCTTTCTGGCATCGTGGGCATGTGCTTTTGTGATACGAGATCAGAGGTGGGTAACCCCGTCCCTTTGGCATTGCTACCTTCCAGACCCTTCTCTTGGGCTGGCTGCTCCTACCTGCCTGCTCCTTTATTTGGCAGAGGTTTCATGTTCCTCGTCATCTTTTATCTCCTGTGGTCTCCATTACATCTTCTCCTTTTCTGTCCCAGCTTCACATACCATCCTTTTAGGGACTGCCCATGGGGATGCCAACACTGACACACATTTAGTGGCCTCCTAGGCTTTCTTCTGTAATCTTGGTAGAGGCCTTTATGGTCCCATAACTCTTTCAGCATACCTGCAAAACCAATATCACACACATGATAGCAAAGTTCCTACCAGCTTGACTCGTAGTTAGAACCCCCAGAATCAAAATGCTGAGATTTCTGAGTGCCTAGATGTCTGAATTGGGGAAGCATTTCCTAAGTGGTCTTGTGTAAACAAGGGACCATCATGGCTCTCTTCTCAAGGGAAAGTCATTCAAAATACATACATGTTTATACCCTTGAGGTACGTGGGGTCTAGCCAATTTCTGAGGTACCTCTGAGGCATCTTTTCTGTTGCTGTGGTACCAGATTTTTTTTCCATCTCATCAGCAGCCATAATTTCTGAGGCCTTAACTTTATGCGGCCTCCTCTTTTTCTTTTTTCTTTTTTTTGTTCAAACCACAAGCTTTAAAAATCCTTATGCTCTGCTTTTTGCCCCAGATTCTTACTATATAAACCTAGCTAAAAGCAGTTAGCAATAATCATGCAATAGTCTACGTATTGGACTACTTGGGAATTTTTTTCTACCAGATTAGTTTGTAGCCTTTAAGCAAGCCTTCCACAAAGTCTCAGGACACAGACAAAATGTAGATAGTTTCTCTTTGATAAAATAACATGAGTGGTCTCTAGTCCAGTTCCCAGAGAGTTGGTGTACCCATCCGAAATCACATGGCTATACTCTTTCCTGACCATATTTCTGTGGCATCTTGGTCTTCTGGCCTCCTACTACCCAGAGCTGTACAGTAAGCTTGGTTTATATTCTAGGCTCTCTCTAGCCTACTTCTTTGTTTTCTTTGATTTTAATTTTATATATATGAGTGCTTTGCCTGCATGTATGTTAGTGTATTATATGCATGCAGTTGCAGAGGCCAAAAGAGGGCATTGAATTCCCTAGACCTGTAGTTACAAACAGATGTTATGAACTGGGACTCAAACACTAGGCCTCTGGAAGAGCAGCCAGTGTTTTTAACCACTGAGCCATCTCTCCAATCCCTAGCCTACTTCTTCAGACTCTTCTAAATTTCTTGATAAACCACTTTCAAAGGCTTATGTACTTATGATAGGATAGTTTTTAATTATCAACTTAACACAATCTAGAGTTTGCTTAGGATGAAATTCTTAATGAGGGATTGTCTAGATAGGTTTGCCTATAGACACGTCTGTGGGGATTGTCTTGATTATGTTAATTGAGTTGTAAAGAAAGACCTGCCCAGTGTAGATGGCTTCATTTTCTAGGATCCTAGACTGTGTACGCCTGGAGAGAGTGAGTACAAGCATGTATACGTTATTCTCTCTGCTGCTGACTGCAGATGTGACTAGCTGCCCCACACTCCTGCCAGCTTAACTTCCCTGCAATGATGGCCTCGAATCTGGAACTGTGAGCCAAATAATAAAAGAAGAGAAGCTAAAACAGCAGGGTCTGGTCAGGGGCAACCACAGCAACAATTCCACTTTCTGTGTTGGCTATGTCTTGTCCTGTGACAGAGCGTCCGAGAGAACAGCTTAAGGGGGGAGGTATTGGTTCAGTTCTTAAAACAATAATTGTTTATTTATTGCATTTTGTGGGCCAGAAATGGGTGGTTTTATTTGGGCTGGGTTGGCTGGGCATAGGTACTGTAGAATGACCATATCTGGCAGTTAAGTAGGTTGTTTTTTCTTAGGGGTCTCAATTAGAACAGCTCATTTTTGTTCCATTTGGTCTCACTGTCACATTCCTTTACACGATGGCATCAGGACTACAGACAGATGCAAAAAAAAGGCTAGCCCCAGTGAGGAGGCACCTGTCAAATTCTCTGCTTTTCATTTGCTAATTTGTATTCTTTTCCTTAAACATTACTTTTTTAAAAAATCTTTACTCCTTTATATTATCTACCAAGATTTGAATAATTATTATGCTATTATTCATAGGTACATTTTACTATTTTCTTTTCTCTTCTCTTCTTTTCTTTTCTTTTGAGACAAGGTCTCACCATGTAGCCCTGGCTGTCCTAGAACTCACTATGTAGACCAGGCTGACCTTGAGTTCCCAGAACTCCACCTGCCTCTACCTCGTTAGTGCTGTGAATGAAGGCTTATTACTTATTAACAGTACAGGTTGAATACCCCTTATTGAAAAATTTGAAGGACCAGAAGTGTTTTAGATTTTAGAGGGTTTGTGGGGCTTTGGAATACTTTCATAGACTGCACTGGTTGAGCATTCCTAATGCAAAACTTTGAGATCCAAAATACTAAATCTGAAACTTTTTGAGTCAGTGTCAATGACCAAAGATTTTAGATTTCATAGTTTGAGGATCAGGGATTCAAAAACTTGGCCAATTTAGAAAGAGTAAGGACAGGCACTTCCAAGAAGTGTTGTCGACTTGCCCTGCCTTTCATTCCTGAACAAAATGCTGTTTCAGTCATACATACACTGGTTTGTTACTGCCCACATTTTTTATCCTCTGTGTCATGCAAAGGCATGTTTCTACCCTTCGCTGTGATTTGCAGTGTTCTGGTAGGCATCATTTGAAGCCTTTCTTTTAGGGTTTTTTTTTTTTTTTTTTTTTTTTTGAGATAGGGTTTCTCTGTGTAGTTTTGTTGCCTGTCCTGGAGCTCTCTCTGTAGCCCAGGCTGGCCTCGAACTCACAGTGATCTGCCAGGCTCTGCCTCCCAAGTGCTGGGATTAAAGGCGTGCGCCGCCGCCGCCGCCGCCGCCGCCGCCGCCGCCACCACCACCTCCTAAATTTGCACCCGGTGTGGTCTTGCACACCTTTTTTTTTTTTTCAACCCAGAGCTGAGGACCGAACCCAGGGCCTTGCGCATGTTAGGCAAGCGCTCTACCACTGAGCTAAATCCCCAACCCCGAAGCCTTTCTTTTGGTTAGAAAATTCAACTGTCTCATGCTAGAACCAGTAGAACTCTTATGCAGATAGTCATATGAACTTTTGGCTTTGTGATGTTTTTCTGACCTTCTGTGAGTACCTGAGGATGGCTTTGCTTCCAGCATGTCGTTTATTCAATTAGAATGCTGCTCCATTCTCCATCCCATACCCTTCCCAGGCTATCTGGAAAACTTGCTAAACCCTCCAGTTTATTTAATCATTGTCTATGGAATATTCCCAGTCTTCTTCACCCTGGAAAATGAGGTAGTAACAGTGGAAAACAGTAGGCTGCCACTGTTTCACTTTTTCCCAGCTATCTTCAACTAGGTGTGGCATTCATCAAATGCAATTCTGTGTTTCTTACTTCCTCTCCCTGCATTGTCAGCTCTTTTGGGAGCTGTTTTTGCTCTTCATACTTTACAGCATGTTGGGCATGTTGTGTTGCTGTGAATGGACATTGACTGAATGAAGAAGTTAAGGATGGTTGATATAGTAGCTCTTCTACTCTTCTTCTCACTGTAATCAAAATACTTGGCAGAACCAAGTTCACAGAGGAGAAGCTTATTTAGGCACATGGTTTTAAAGAGACTGCAGTTTGTCTTGGTTCGAGGAAGCTGGGGTGGGAATTGACTCAGCTCTGATGGCAGAAACTTGTGGCAGTGACTTATATCAGCATAGTTTTGAAAATGATGCAAGATGAATGGATGGGTATTGTCCTTAAGCAAAGCATCTAATCAGTATGTACCCAGGATCACATAGGAAGTGCCATTATACTCAGCAGGAAGGCAGCTGGCCCTTATTGGAAGGGAGAAGAACCTGTTGTGTGACAAGTTTTCCTGGGGAGACATAACACATGTCTACTCACCCCAGACAAGGATCCCAAGATAGACTAAAGTATGGATATCACCAAAGTCCAATTGGTGAACCAGTGAGTTTTATTGGGGTCACTTACAGGAGGAGAAATGACTCAAGACAGCTGCATCACCAGGACCCACCCTAGTAACGTGGGTGACAGCTCACAAAGCTGGGAGCCTGGAGCACACTGCACAGCCTTCAGGCAGCTCCACAGGTTGGAGTGTCCCTTCCAAGTGACTCTGCTCTAAACCCCTTCAGGCAGCGCAGCTGCTTTTGCTCTGCTCACAGAGCCTTGCAGCTTTTCCCCTTTGAGAGTCATCTCTGCAGCTCGGCTTCCTTTCATCTGACAGGGGCTCTTGGCGTTTACTGCTTCCTCTGCAAAGAAGGGTCTAGTGAATCTGGTCAGTTTCAGGGACTTCCTGAAGCTATTTTGAGTTGTTTCCCTTCCTGCTTAAAGAGCTTCCCTGTTGGATGAACTATTTCAATCTTGGAGGAAACCGTAGCCCAAGTAAGCCTTATACAGCAGTGTTGAAGACAGGCCTTGAAAGGGCCTGTTTTTAGACTCAGACTCCAGGGTGCGTAAGGAAATAATTTGATCACAGGCACAGGGGTGAACAGCGATGGAAAAGTCAAAGGTGTGCCACTGGTGGTGCCGGTAGCTGTCCTATGCATCCCACCTGGGCCCGAGGCAGAAAGTTTTGGTGAAATTCATATTCAGGTATGGTTTCTACTTTTTTATTTTGACCAGCATTGAGCCTACCGTAGTACCAGTGTCACCAAACCAGCTCTGAGAAGTAAGTGCAGTTTTCTAAATCCTCATTCTCTTTAGCTTTTACATGTTGCTACATGGCATCGTTAAGGGATGTGGGATACAGAAAAGTAGCAAATGCCCTCTGTGTTCTGGCTCTTGTGAGGACTCCCAAACCCCACTTAATCTTGTGCTGTCTGCTTTCTAGAAGTTCAGGGTTCTGTAAGATTCCATTTACAGCCCCTTTGCCTTCTCTCTGAGTGTCTCCTCCCCACTCTCATCCTTTTGTTGTTGTTTGGTTTTTGTTTCTGTTTTTGGGTTTCTCTGTGTATAGCCCTAGCTGTCCTGGAACTCAGAGATCCGCCTGCCTCTACCTCTTGAGTGCTGGGATTAAAGGTGTGTGCCACCACTGCCTGGATTCTTCTGTTACCTTAAATACAATACCACCTGAGCATTTAGTCTCCTGTAATTAATTCACCAGATATCAAACTGGGTTAAATGATGAAGCTTTAAGTTTGTCAGCCACAGTTTATTATTATGATCCCATTATCATTTTCAAGTTTTTACATCAGGAAGAATCTTAGAAGATTTAGTTGGGCAGTTATGCTCACACTGACTGGACCACCAACACAGACTCTCAGAAGATTTATTGGTGACTTCAGGAGCTAACTGACAAGTGTCATGTGATCAGTCACGAAATACTGCTCTATACCAGTAGTGAAGTTGGAGTCACATAGAATTCCTTGATTTAAGAGCATATTTTGGGTAAGATTTTTATTGCAGACACCTGCCCCTACCTCCCACACCTCTTCTCCCCACCTTAGGATAGAACCAGGGTCTTATGCATGCTAGGCAACTGCTTACCCTTGAGAGCTACCCCCATTCCTCTTCTGCTATTTATTAACTTCAGAGGGGACAATTACATGTACATGATAGGCTTTCAAGATGTGGCCAAGCAAATGTAAGATGTTAGGAGGTTCTGATGATCTTCTTCCGAGTTGGCAAAGGAGGTGTTACAGTTTAGTGATAGGCAACACTGTAGAAGTGTGTGTAAAGAGCACCTTTAAACAGTACTAGTTCAAGTATGGTAAGTTGCTCACAGTGCTTAGATTCGTGCTATGGCAGTATTTCACCTCTGACTCACCTATACCTTCAAAGTCCTTTGCACCAGACTGTTGCTACTAATTTCTCTAGTCCTTAGCATAATACTTTATGTAGAGTAGATGTAAATAATTGTCTTTTGATATGGGACTGGGTGATCTTGCTGTCCTTTGCCATTCGGGCCTTGAACTCTGAGCCTCTTGCCTTAGATTTTCAGTAACTGGGATTTACAAGCATTCTCCATCAGACCAGCTGTTTTAATTATATTGAATTAGTTGGGCTTTTTTTTTTTTTTTTGAGACAGAATTTCTCTGTGTACCCTGGCTATCTTGGAACTCACTCTGTAGACCAGGCTGCCCTCAAATTTACAGAAATCCTGCCTGCCTCTGCCTCCTAGAGTGCTGGGATTAAAGGTGTGAGCCACTACTGCCCAGCTGAATTGGTTTATTTTTAATCTTCATTTGTAATTCATAGAGAATCAGTGCTAGCAAGCTTGAAATAGTCTAGTATTTTGTATGGTCCTTGCTGTAGCACGAATCCTAATTGGTCTTATAATAAAAACCCAGAGTCAGATATCAGGGTAAAAGCTGAAAGATCAGAGAAGCAGAGCAGCCAGCCACTAGAGTTCTTACCTCCACTGAATCCTAAGTCCGAAAGGGCTCTCAGCTCCTGTCTCCTCCTGCCTTATGTTTCTCTCTCTGCCCAGCCGTATCACTTCCTGTCTCCATTTCCCTAGTGCTGGGATTATAGGTGTGCCTCCCCTGCCTGGCCTCTATGGCTAACTAGTGGCTTAGCTCTGCACTCTGATCTTCAGGCAAGCTTTATTGTGAGATCACAAACGAAGTATCAGCACACCTTGCAGTCTGTTTGATTGATTTAGGGTGCATGTTGTACCTGGAAGACCATCTCTAGATGTGTCAGTGCGATTTGAACCTTAAAGAGCAGTTTCTCCTGAACACTCTTGCACTTAACTTCAAGGGCCGTAGAAGGCTGCATTGAAGGTGTGTGGGAGCAGCCATACCATCACAGGCCCTCACACTCAACCTTGCTAACCCCATGAAGGCATGTCCTGGCGTTACTGGTTCTGCCTTAGTAGATTAAGAGGTCATAATACTGAAACAAACTTAGAATTACCATTTTGAATTTTTGAATGTTTGTCCCAAATACAGGATTTCTTAAGAGGAATAGTTTTACCTGGTGTGTCTCTACGATCTGTATATTTTCACTTTTTGTGCATTGTGTGTTATTGTCTAAGGACTACTTAGCTGTTTTGATTGTAGGTGAAAGCCAACTCCAGCTTGCTGTGGGCTGTCAACTAACCTCACACCTGTCCGTGTTTGTTACTGCTTTTAATATCAGTTACAGAAATATGTGTGCACATGTGTGTGCAAACAATGGCAGGGTGGGTGAAGCCTCTTCCTAAAAGGAGAAAAGCAATTGCTTTTCTGTAGCGACCTCTCCACCCCCACCTCTTTACAGGCAGCCACAGTTAATCCCTCCAAGTTTGACTGGAACAGCTGAGAGCACGCCCTGCATATTTGCAAGCCTCCAGTGGACTCATGTTGCTCAGAGTTGGGGCCACCTTCCTCTTTTCTAGCTGACCCTGCCAGCTGTCCTAGCTCCTGTTAAAGCAGGAGAGGGCTGTGTGTTAAATGATACAAAACATACAGGATCATGAAAGGGACCCTTTATTGCATGTATCAGTGTGACTCTTTTCTGCCAGTTCTTTTCATGGCTGGGCTTTATGCTGTTAATCCTAACACCTGTCTCTGCCGGCGACAGTGAAGAGGGAGAGGGTGTGTGTGTGTGTGTGTGTGTGTGTGTGTGTACGTACGTACGTACATGCACGCACATTCCCACCCAAGGGAGGGCTAGAGAAATAATACAGCCCCACTTGCCTCCCATGTCGTAGGTTGGGAGTATTCCCTTTGACACACAGCCTGGGACGTATTATTTGCTCTGGATACCTTGTGCTTCTGCCCTTGTTTGCCACTTTAAGGAGCCAGAGGTCTCTTCCCTGGCTGTCATCTTCTGCCTCTTGGCTTTCTGGTGGAGTTGTCAGCTAAAAACCAATCCCAAGTGCTGTCTTTAGTGTGTACAGCTAACTCAGTTGGAGCAGTTTGCTTTTCTTTGAACATCTCTTGTGGATACTGCTGATTCCTATTGGTCTGAACCAAACTCCGACTTCACCAGCTGAGCCAGCACAACTAACTGTAAACTGGAAAGTAGGACAAGGATTTTTTTTTTTTTTTTGAGGGCTTCTAGTTCCCTTGGACAGGACATATCAGACAAGACAAAAACTTAAGGTGATTTTTGTGCTGTCCAGATCTGGAGTCTCTTTCCCTCTGCTATGTATGGTGTATATTGCATGGATTATCAGTATCCTCTTGTCCAGGTAAGCTGGGATTTGACTTGTTTTCCAAACACTTATTTGATTGACGTGAAAGTTTTATGATAGAAGAATACAGGCTTTCTAACATTTGCCATTTGGGTAGATTTCTCAAGTTTTGTTTTTGTTTGTGTTTGTTTGTTTTGCTAGTTTGCTATAGGAAGAGATTTGATTTTAATAGTGATGGTAACTGGACAGGAGTGTTTGGCTTTTCAGTTTTAGAAATTCTGTAGCTTTAGAGATTGGGGGGCAGAATAGATTGGGCAGTATAACTGTAATATTTATAATGCCACTATGATATAATAGACTTCAGGCTCTTTGGAGGCAACTGAGAGGTACAGGTAGCAGTCTCCAAGTATTGCTGTATTTTTCAGAAAGGTAATACATAATCAAGGCCATGCCTAGGCTATTTTAATTTGGTTTTAGCCTAGCATTTTCAATTATTTTGTGGTAGAATTAGTGACATTCTCATTGTTAACTTGTTGAAACCCAGAACCAGAAAGGTTAAGTCATTATAAAGCATATTACATTGTGTAACTGCCTTTCAGTTGGTAGCAGTGTAGAGAGAGAGCAAATGGAGGAGAAGAGTTCTGGATTCTGGCTCCCGCTCTGGTAGTTCTACATATCCATGCTCGAATCACTTCATTTTTATTGATTGTTTGAATTTTGAATTACACATATTTCATGATCCTTAATTACTGTCCTTCCAGGTGCCATTTCTAATAACCAGCACCTAAGTTGCAGGTTAAGCAGAGATACTCAGGGTTAAAAAAAGATGGCCAGAATCTTACCCCAGCCATCTCCATTCCCTCAAGACCTTACTGGGAGTTTGGGGCCTGGTAGGTAAACTCTCAAGGACCCAGTCCTGGAACCCTGTGGAGGTTGTGTTCTGTTTCTCATCTTGGCGTTTTATGAGAAGTCCATAGCTATTTCCATGGTTTTTGATTTTTTTTTAATGAAGTGCACGTGTTCATCACATTTGTCATGAGGTTTTCAGCATTTACAGATTTCATTTATCTGTGGACTGTTTCTCCACATCAGGGTGTTGGTCTTTCTACCTGCTTAGGACTGGACATGTCATGAGACTAGACTAGAAGCAAATCTTACAACTAAATACTGATGGGCCTCAATGAGACGCAGCTGTGACCAGCTAGCAGTGACCAGAAGCATAAAAGCGCTTAGTGGAAAAAGTTCTCTTCAGACTATGATACAATTGGATAAAAACTTTGATTCTTTTGTGATAAGGCAAGGCCCTGGGTTCAGTCCTAAGCTGGGGGGGGGGGTAATTTATTATCGGTGAATATAGGGTTAGTATTTTAAACCATACTTCCCGAGCCTTGCTCTGTTAGTAGGTTTATTCTGTCTAGCATTAAGATAGCTAAGAAATACAGGGAAAGGTGTTACAACGAAAAGTGTTTTCTTCTTTCTGCCACACCAGGAAATTAATGGGATTGGGGGGGGGGAAAAACAGTTTTACATGGAAGAATTAAAAGTTATTTTATGAAGATATTTATTAATTTTTTGATGGAACAGTTTTCAGTGCATTTGTAAATGGATGATAAATGGTTGTTTGCTACACACTTTTCTTTTTTGTTTTTTGTGTGTGTTTTCTTTCTTTTCTTTTCCTTTCTTTCATCCAAGACAGGGTTTCCCTGTATAACTGTTCTGGCTGATCTGGAACTCACTTTGCAGACCAGGCTGGCCTTGAACTCAAAGAGATCCGCCTGGCTCTGCCTCCCAAGTACTAGAATTAAAGGCATATGCTGCCACTGCCCGGCTTGCTACACACTCTTACATTGACTATAAAATGCTTTCTTTTTAAATTTATATTATATTATTATACTTGTTTTAATCAAAACCCATTGCATAATACTTGGAGTTGTGTACCAGTGCATTATACAGTGAACACACTTAAGGACGTGACTGAATAGTATTTTTAAATAAAATTTATATCTGTTTTTAATTGAGTATTTCTAGAATTGCTAATGTTGAGATAATGAAAGAAAGTGAGTTCAACAGAAGGCAATAAAGTATTTCACATACTTGACCTTTCATTACTCTTAATGTTAATAAAATAATGCCTGCCTAAGACGTGCAATTGAAATGTATTATTTTATTAGTTATAATTCCTGTAGAACCCAATCTGTTTAAAAATACAGATAGGTTAAAAAGGATAGAGGCTTGCTAGAGAAGGTTTTAAGAGACACTGAGTTTCCTTGTCCAGAAAAAAGATATGAGAAGTTATACCTAAAGTAATTCTTTCTCCTAGCCGGGCTGTGGTGGTACATACCTTTGCTCCCAGCACTCGGGAGACAGAGGCAGGTGGATCTCTGTGAGTTTGAGGCCAGCCTGGTTACAAAGCAAGTTCCAGGACAGAACTATTATACAGAGAATCCCTGTCTCAAAACAACCCCCCCCCAATTCTTTCTCCTTTGTGTATTTAATTTGTTTATTTTTATTCTTTTAGACAGGATTGCACTATAAACTTGCTGTGTAGACAGGCTGGCCTGAACGTCAAGATCCACGTGCTTCTCCCTTCCTAGCGCTGGGGTTAACCAGGCCAGGTCCTGAAATTCTTGTAGATGGTCTAGATTAAACACCACCGCCTTGACTAGATAGTTACATGTAGCTATTGTTGCAAATTAGGGGGATTATTTATTGTCACAGTTGTTCCTCAGTGAAAAAAATGTTACACACTACTGTCCTGTCACCCACTAGTAGTGAGATGGTTAGAGGAAGAGGAAGCAGGATCTTAAATCACTAGAGGCAACTAAATGTACTGATTGGATGGTTTAGGACAGCCAAGGGCAGCCCAAGGATGTTTGGCTGGCTTATGGAAGAATAAGACAAAGGTACCTATGCAAAAGATACTGTTGATACTAAGATATGCTTGTATGTGCAAAGTACTAGAGCATGAATTAGTGCCTTTGCTTTGTAGTTCTCCAAGAAATGATGACGCTGACATACAGTGATACACACATTCCTTAATTTCTCATCCTGAGTTAGTTTATTGTACCTTTTTTTTTTAAAGTACCTCCCATGTGCCAGACGTAGAGATACAGTGACAGCCAGCCCAGCATAGTCTCTAATAATTTAGTTGTAGACACAAGGCATATTTTAGTATTAGAAAAAGAGCACATTTTGGTTTTCAGTTTAATTATGTATTTTCTTGATAATTTAGTATTGACACATTTGTTTACATTGCACCCTTTTAGTATTGATCTGAGAAATTTCTCTTTAATTTGTCATGGAAAATACGAAGAAGGGCATACATCATTTCAGTTGTATAAATGTTTAAGGTTGGAATATTATAAGGTATGAGTAAATTACCTAAAGCCAAATTATAGTTAATGAAGTAATAGGTTTTGATCTGCCTGGCTTTAACCAGGGTGTTAGTACATGTTTTTAATGTTCTTTTCTAATGGTTAGATTTGGGGGTACAAGAAGTAAATGTGAAGAATTTGTGAGTGTATAAATGTATAAGGTTTAAAATAGTTTTCAAATTCTAATCTCACCCATTTTTCTGAAATGGGCTGTCTGTATTGCACCTTGCAGTACAGAAGAAAAGCAGCTGGCAGTTATAGAATTAAATCTCATCATCACATATCGAAAGGAGTATTGGAACAAAGGAGGATATTGAAGTCGTATCTTGAATGCTTCTGGAAAGGTGTCCAGTATAGGAATAAATTGTCACTTAGGGTTATTGCAGGAGTGTGCTGTGAAGGGCTTTTGTACTAACAAGGTTTCATTGTTGGAGGAAGTACTCTCTCTTTAATGTTGCTCTTCACTTGGGTGTCAGAGGCCCCCTGGGGAAGTGTGAGCAAGCCCTGCCTCTAGTCAAGGACTCTGGATCTGCTTTTATAGCATAGCTGGCATGTGGGTGGAAAGTAGGGAAGTTGAGTCACAACCATAAAATTACAAAGAGCAAAAGTATGTGAAGTGAGTTGTTTGTCTCCTCCCCCCCACCCCCCAGACAGGGTCTGTGTAGCCCTGGCTGTCCTGGAACTCACGCTGTAGACCAGGCTGGCCTTGAACTCACAAAGATCCTCCTGCCTCTGCCTCCCCAGTGCTGGGACTAAAGGCATGTACCCCACACTTAGAATGAAGTGGGGTTTTAATTAGCAGGTATTCTGTCTACAATCTCAAGTAGTCTAATAAAGGTGAAAATAAAAATCTTTATCTCACCTTTTCTTTCTGCATATCTTTCCAGTTCAGTGTTTTAAAAGATACTGAAATAAATTTATAAATTTGAAAATATTACCAAGAAATATATTCTTAGAACAAAGAATGCTTTCATAGTACTCAATAACTACCAAGATCCTTTCCATCCTTTTTTTTGTTTCATTTTAGGATTTTTTGTTGTTGTTGTTTTGTTTTTGTTTTGTTTTGGGGGGGTTGTTTTGTTTGTTTTTCAAGACAAGGTTTCTCTGTAGCCCTGACTGTCCTGGAACTCACTCTATAGACCAGGCTGGCCTCAAACTCTTGAGATCCACCTGCCTCTGCCTCCTGAGTGTTGAGATTAAAGGTGTGTACCACCACAACTCAGTGATATTTTTCCATACTTACTTAGCAAAGTATGCCTAAATAATGTCTAGAGACAGATTAATTCATCGTTTGAGTTCAGCAAGCACCACCACCACCACCACCACCACCACCACCACCACCACCAGTTCATCTAAGCACTGATAAGAACTGGGGTGTGATATAAAACATGATTTCTACCCTCTAGCTGCTCACAGGGTAGTAAGAATTATGCAAAGGCTTATGCCCATGATAGATGCCAAGGTAAAGTGTACACACAAATATGGGATGACTAACTGGGATGTAGAAAGCAGATAGATCAGGAAATGTTTTCAGGAGTAAGGATTTCTGTAAGTAAGCCTTAGAGAATGGATTCACAAATAGAAGACTGTTTTCAAGGGTCGGAACAGAAATAGCATCGAACTAAGGAGTTGCTCCGTGTGGCAGAATGTGACAGAATACTAGAGGGATGGGAGCTGTGATTCTGACAGGTCTGCTAAACAAACAGGTGATGCTTTCACTTCCTACTAAAGAGTTGGGATTTTCCCAGGAAAATGGCTTTATTTACATTAGCCTTTTAAGGAAGGAAAGAAGGAAAATAAGGAGGCAGTAATAAACCCAACCAGTAAAACAAAAAATTTCAAAAATATAAAATGCCAGACAAGGAAATTGAAGGAGATACTCTAAGAAGGAACGACATCCCATGTTCATGGATCAGCAGAATTAATGCAGTGAAATTATTGTATTACCCAAAGCAGCCAATAAAATTAACCTCAAAATTCACTGACATTCTTCACAGTGGTGGGGGGAAATTCTACAGTTCATACGGAAGCACCAAGACCCTCAGATAACCAAAGCAGTTCTTATCAAAAAGCAATGCTGGAGATAGCACAGTACCAACTGAACATTATACTAAAGATCCATAGTCAGTATGGCTCTGGATAGAGGACCTAGAAATAAAACCTCACATTTGTAGCAACCTGGTTCCTCACAGACGCCAAAAACACACGTTGCAGAAAAGCCAACCTTTCCGACAAATGGTGCTGGGTAAACTGGATGTCCACAGTTTGAAATCCCCTTTTCTTACTTTGCACAAAAATCCATTCAGAATAGCCCAAAGGCTTTAGCACAAGATCTAGAACTTTGAAACTGCTAGTAAAGTCTTTAGGGAAATCATTTCAGAATACAGGCATAGCCATGGACTTTCTGAGTGGGACTCTGGTAACTCAGGAATGAATAGAAAGTGGATCCAGATGAAGAGCCTGCACAGCAGAGGGACAGACAGTGAAGAGAGCTGCAGAGTGGGAGCCCCTTCCAGCTGTTCATCGGCAGGGGATTGATACCAGAATATATGAACAACTCAAAAACCAAGCCCCTAAATAACAACCCTTACAAATAAATAAATGGGCTAATGAGTGAAGTAAGCAGTTGTCAAAGGAAGTACACATGGGTAATAAATACATGAAAAAATGTTCAACATCCTCAGCCATCAAGGAATGGAAACCAGATACACAGAGATTTTTAGCTGGGTGGTGTACACGGGTAAGCTTGTTACTGTGTACAATTAACACTCATTTTAACAAAACTGAAGAGAAATGGCAGGATGAGATTTGTGGTTAGAAAGATTACTGGCAGTAGTGAGATGCTTGGAGGAAAGACCAGAGACACTAGTAGAGAAGCAGCTCCAGAGCAAAGAGTCTGTGGGCATGGGCAAGCAGAGAAAACAGGACTTACTCTAACTTAATGTAGCCTTGAATAAGGAGGAGCCCTCCACCTGTGGGTTTGGGTTTGACCCCAACTTTTGTAGCTTGCTAGCTTGGCTGTCTGTGAGCAAGATGCTCACCCTAACCTAGCTGAGTTTCCATCATCTCTACAAAGGAGAGTTCACTCTCTCACCATTGTCCTGAGCATATAGGGAGCTAATAATGCACAATTGCCTGCTCAGAAGCCATTTCGGAGTAAGTTCTTCAGAAGCAGTAGCTATGTTGCCTGCTGTGAAATCTAGCCTTCATCAGTAAGACAGGCATGCTAGAATGCAAGAGTCACACGAGAAGATTCTGTTCTGCTTTGTCCATTGCTGTTTCCCTCCAAGTTAGAGGGATGCCTTGGCATAAGCACAGCAGGCACTTGACTGTTCTGGACTTGATGGTTCAGTTTTAGATTTAAAGACTGGTTTGTTTTGTTTGTTTAAACGTGTGCATGTGTGCGTGCGTGCGTGCATGCATGTGTGTTGAGGGGTGTGGATACACATATGTACCACAGAACATGCATAGAGGTCAGAGACAACTTGGAACAACCGGTTCTCTTTGAACTTAGCTTGTTGGATAGTGCTAGTGCTTGGTGGCTAGTGCTCTTTCATTCCGTGACATCCCGTCATTCTCAGTTTGGGACTTTAAAGAAGAGTACAGAGGTGACTGTTAAAAGCAGCTGGATATTCTGCTCTGAAGTTAGGAAAAGATGTGGGCGAGATTCAGAAATAGGTCCTCAGGGTTGATGGGCATTATTAACTGAAGTGATGGAGTGAAATCCAAACCTAGACAGGTGTTGTCAGTGCCAGCCTCCTTGAAGTTTGGACTCCTGAAAATCTGAAATACCTGGCTCCTCTGCACAGAAAAGCACAGAAGACGACATACTTTGACTGGGGTGCTGGTGTGAGGAGCTGTGCGTTGGGGAGGATAAACTCCTATTGCACTAAAAGATTGAGGATGGCACCTCATGCAGTATCACCATTCAGAGAGTGCAGAGGAAGGAGATGAATGGGGAGCAAGAAAAGTTAGAAAAGACTGGTATATTGTCCCCCTTTCCCCTGTCTCCCTCTTGCTCCCTCTCCCATTTTGAGATGGGTAAACAGCTGAGGGAGCCTCATTGCCTGGAATGCTGCCAAGGGACAGCTGTAGTCTGAGGTCCAGCAACAACAGCCCCCAGGCTCCTGTGTGGCTGTGGTTGTCAGGGTGGCAGTAGATGAAGCAACATTTGAAGCTAAGGGTGAGTTTCCCAAAGACAGGAATCCAAATGCCACAGAAATGTCCATTGAATTTGGTCATCACCTGGAGATCCTTGGTGACTCACTGAGTTGAGTTTCAGTTGAGCAGCATAGAAGAAAGGAAGCAGGGGTTCTGGAGACTGAAATGCCAAGGAGACGGTCAAGAAATTGAGACACAAAGTACCCTTCCCTGTGTTTGTTTATTCAGCAAATATTTCGAGTACTTCCCATGTCCAGGCATACCTCTGAAAGCCAGAGGCTGCTCTACTAGGCTACACATGATCTTCTTTAGCTGCCTGTTGTACTCTGTTCAGATGCCCACTTCCTCATCACTCCAACCCCGTCTGTCTTTCCAAGAGAAAGACAAACAGACTGTCAAATGAGCTTTTCCTTGGTACACTCAGCCACCAGGGACTTCAGTTGTTTTGCTGGGTCAGATTCAGGCTGTTCAATTGCTCTTCTATCTCTTGGGCACCAAAGAGCAAATTGTCTTCTCTGTCAGTCTTTAAAGTCAGGGACACGCTTCAAAATACCGCTGGCCAGTGTTCACAGTGATCCTGTTATTCAGAGACTTTATAAAAAACATTTCAGCATATTTTATTTTTAGCTTATTATACTGTCCCTTGTGGTAATGAATTTGTAAGCCTATTATTTGCAGGTAAAATTTTAATCCTATGTATAAAAATGCAGTTTAAGTTTCTGGGCCTGTGGAAACCTTTATCCTTGTCCAACACTTTTGTTTATGGGAACCTCGCATTTCTCATTTATTTTTTAAAGAAAAAAAAAAGTCCCCTTGTCTTTATAGTAAGGGACTGAAGTCATACCCAAGCACCCAAGTAGCTTTCTTGGTGCTTGTGGCTTTTTGTTAAGGGAGGTATAATGGCCTGATAGATTCAAAACATACTGTACAGGGACATACAGGTTTATTTTGTATGTCAAAGCTGAAAACAGTTATTTCATAAATATGACTTTTTCCTTAAATTACAGGAAGGATTGCAAGCATGCATTACCGCATTCTGCTTCTGCCTACCCCTTCTTCTTTCTTGCCTTTTAAAAATTTTGATGTCATTTGGTTGTGTATTCTGAAAGCCCTGGATATTCAGACTTCAGCATGTTCCTAAAGCATGTTAATTTTGTGATCTACTCCTCTCCCATTTTTGTTTGCTTAACATAGTACTTGAAGACCTCATCTTTTAAAAACAAGGTGTGTGTGTGTGTGTGTGTGTATGTATGTATGTATGTGCATGTGTGTGTATGTGCGCGCGCTTACAGGTGCCAGCAGAATTGAGAAGAGTGTGCCAGGTCACCTGGAGCTGCCCAGCATAGATGCCGGGAACTGAACTCAGGTCCTCTGCAAACACGATCACACTCTTAACCACGGAGCCATCTCTCTAGCTCAAGATTATTCTTTTGCACGTATTTCTTCATATCTATAAAATATTAGGACAGCTTTTGCCCGATTACACAATCAGTACGCTGCCCTGACTGTGGTCTCCAGATTTCGTTCATGGTTCTGTAGTCTGTGCATTCTTTTTGGAATTGTTAAAATAATTGGCAATTGAGAGAACATGGTGGTGGTGTGTTGGCAGAACGCCAACCAACTGTATTCCATGTTACATTTTAAAAGCCTGGTTCTACATCAAGCCAGACAGTCCTGGTAGAGACAGCAAGAACCTCTACTATTGTGATTACTGACTTACAGTTTTGGGTATTTATTTTTAAAATAAGAAACTAATTTTGCAATTGATCTCTTCTACATTTCAATGAATATAGTAGAACTAAAACATGTAATCTTCAGGACAGGATGTTGTCAGAATCTACTTAAAAATCTTAATTTATGAGATAATTGGCAGGAGTCCTAAATTTATCAAATACTCACATAATTTGAGTCTTTATATAGAGATGATGAAATTTATGTTCAGAATTCAGTGCCCCCCCCCCCAGATCACTAGTAATGGACAGAATGAGATGAACACTCCTGCCCAGTTCATCACTATGAGAGGCTTTTTTATTTGAGTTTTAAATGTGAGACTTAAAAGAAGCATTTGTGTAGAGTAAACATTGTCCTGAGCCACTATATTCTCGGAGCTCTGTAGTAACTGTTACTGTTTGCAGGAATGACACAGGTGCTGGCGGGGATATAAGAAAGGTGTTCTTTTTTACTGTAGGCTGAAACACAGTAGGGGAAGTAGGCAAAGCAGTTCTCATTAACCTGAGCTTTATGAAGTGGGGAGCTTCAGCAGTCAGATGTCCACACCTTGAGATTGATGGTGACACCTTTTTCAGAATCTCCAGGGCTTTTAGAGGAGAAAAAAATAGGCACATAACTGACCTCCCTTCTCTCCTAGTCCTGTGCCCTCATTACATCGCCTCTGTCTTCCAGCACCGTTCTGCATGCTGCTGTCCTTGAAAACCTTCCTGTGTACTCACTTGAGCAGCTCTTCGTTCCATACCTTTGAGTAGACCCACTCTTACCTGTGAATGTCCATCAATGGAAAAAAAAAACCTTCCATTTCTTTTTATTATCAGGTATTCATGGCCATAATCTTTTAAATCTGTATTAACTGTAATAAGTTGTGGTAAGTGCTTCCAGAGCAATATAATTAATACCACCATCACAACCTTATAATAAGCCAGCACATGATGCCTACCCCCTTCACTCTCCCCCCTCCTTCTGCCTTATGTGCTTGCGCGCATAAACACATATACACACACACACACACACACACACACACACACACACACACACACACA
>CABHPQ010155617.1:0-13881 GCA_902168405.1 Peromyscus aztecus | reverse complement strand
CACACACACACACACACACACACACACACACACACACACACACACACGCGTGCGCACAGTAAAGCACAGGCCGAACTGCCATTCTCCAGCAGGCCTGCTTCTGGAGTTGGGAGCTGTCAGCCTGCTGGGAGGGGTGGGGGGAGGAGGAAGAGGTGGGGCTCCACTCTGATTAATTACCTTAGGCATTCAGGGGTGGGGCTTCCTTCAGCCATCTGCCTGAGATATGGGAGGGAGCTGGAGAAAGAAGGAGGGGGAGAGACTGCCAGAGAGGAAGAGAAAAGAAAGGAAGAAACACTAGAAAGAGAAAGGCAGGAAAACGAATAAAGGGAAGCCGGTCACCCGCCCTAAACCAGCTAGCTGGGGACGGTGGCAGAGAGCCACAGAGGTGTGCCCCACTACGGCGGCTTCTACTGGTTATCATCTGCTTCTTCTGGTTTATGGAGAAAAAGAAAATGGTAACTCAGGTAAGACTTGTGCGTCCTCCACACATTTCTGTCTCAGGGATCTGCGGGAAGGTCTTGGGGTGGAGTGTAGCCAGCCAAGTTTTAGTGAGGGTTGTCTTCTTTAAAAGGCAGATTTATTGTTATCAGCTGAAGTGTTGGTCCTTCGAGCATGTGTACTGTATCGGTGCCCTTTTCTCCCCTCCTCCGGCTCCATAACCGATCCCAGTTTCCTGTAGTGTGCAGCTGGAGCTCAGGAAAGAGCCTGTGGGGATTTGTCTACCTCTTTGTCTTGGTTCTGAGAAGAGGGAGGGAGAGAGACTGCAGAGGTAGGAAGAGATTCTTGTAGACTGCCAGAAAAGGGAGAGGGAGTGACTTCCTTTTAAGAATTGCAGAAGAATTTGTGTTACTGGGAAAGCTGATTCACGGGGGTTTCTCGGGCATGGCTATGGAATTGCAGTTTGCTGCCTTCTTTTTAAACGGATTATCAAAAATGAAGGCGAGGAAAGAATGTTTCATTTCTGTGGCTTTGTCGTTGGTAAAGGATGTTTTCCATAGGAACCCACAGAACATCTTGGTGTAGCAGAGGCAGGTACTGCTTTTTCTGATGGGATAAATACGTATATAAGTGACAATTGCCTGCTTTAAAAGATGTTTGAAGGAGATGGAGTAGGAAATGGAAGATCTCCATCTCTGTCTCCTCCCATCCCCCTTCTCTCTCCCTCTCTGGTTGTGTCAAGCAGTGTCTACTCTGCATTTTAGCAAGTCATTCCCGACAGATGGAAAGGTGACTGCTGTTCCGTTCCTGGCAGGGCGATTTTTTCTGGTTGACACCCTACTGATGCTCCTTTACCCCCTTTTCTTTATGTATGGCTTGGGGGAAAGTGGTGAGGCTGTGTCTTATCAGAGGACGTCATTTCCATGATAGGACTTTCAGACCCTTTAGTCTTAGACTTGGGATCAGTCCGCCCCAGGCTTCCCTCACAGGACAGTGCTTTCCTTTTAAGGAGGTTGCCCCTTTTTTGTATTCTCTCCCCTCTTTTCCTCTTGGAGTCGCCACCGGAGGGCGAGAGGCAGCAAGCTATCCAATAGAGGCATCGCCTTTGGGGCTGGAGCCCTGTTTAGTTAAATGTTATATAATGCCCTGCAGTGCCGTTTGGAAGGAGGGATGAATCCATCCTGACCCAGAGAAGAGGGAAATTTCAAAAGATAAATCCTTCCAAGGAGGATTTTCTCCAAATCTAAATTGAGGAATTGTCAAGAAATTTCTCCTTTAGAAAGTGGAGAAACTCTTGAATTTTTTTAAAAACACTTCTTACTCCTTTATAAAATCTAATTAATGCTTTTGAAGTTTCACTTTATTTTGTCAATCTCCATAGAAAGAAAGCCCATGTCTTGATTCTCTCTGAAGCCCGGGAGATGCTGCTCACTTCACCTGAGTCCACACCAAGTCTCCACTGAGGAGCTGTGTTAGAGCACAGTCGCCCTCAGCTCCATGGAAGACTTTACCCTGCAGTTCTCACGCATTTTAAAATCAGTGAAGGAGCCGTCTAAACAGCAAATGTTAGAAAAAGACTTCTGTGGCCTTGTGGAGCATGGCCTCTTGGTTTTAGAAATTTGAAGTGTGTGTGACAAGTTAGAATGTGCACGCTCGTTTATACTTCGTATTGTGCTCCAATTCCTTTGGTCTATGGAAAGTGTAATGTTAGGAACAAGGCTGAAGAAATGAATGGAACCTGGAAAGAGACTGGTTTAGTGGTTAAGAATTCCAATAGATAAATTTAATCTTGGTGCTTTCTCAGCTGTGTTAAGTGCTGAAGGAAAGAAAGCTCATTTTCTCATGTTGAATTCATACAACTGAGAAGAGCAGGATCTGTGTGACATTTGTTTCAGTGTCTACACCATCTACCTGAAAGTCAACGGAGATGGTTGGTTGTAATCTAGAAAACAGAATCAGAGGAAATAGCAAGTGGAGTCAAACCTTTGGGCTAGACTGGGGTTTGGTTGGTGGGTTTGGGGTTTAGGGTTTGGGTTTTTTGGGTTTTTTTGTTTTTTGTTTTTTTGGGTTTTTTTTGTTTTTTGTTGTTGTTGTTTTGTTGTTGTTGTTTGCTTCGTTGTACAGGTTTGTGTGTTTTGAGCCAGACAGCAAATCCAAACACTTGATAATGCCCTATCACCTACATGTTTTCAGTATAAACTGTGTGAACTGGTCAGTGGTGACTGTCAGAGTTAAATGGCTTATTACCATACTTAGTGTTCTGGCTAGGATGTAAAAAAAGTGGTATGATGTTTGCTCAGTTCACACCTTGGTTCACTGTATCTGTGCCCTTAGACTCTCCTCCCTGCCCCTCATCCCCATCACTGGGTGGAAGAAGACATCTTCATCATTTGTTGTTAGATTCCTTTGTGCACAGTGTGCTTTGTTATTACATATACTGTAGTTTTATATGGCCTTTTTTTGTTGTACTAGCTAACAGTTTTATCATTGACAGTAAATAGAACTTGGCTTTTTAATAAAAATAGTATTTTAGTGGCAAAATTTTCATGCAGTCGTCGTAGCCAGACATGCTCATGTGATACTTTAAATAATACCTTTATCTCTTGTTCATGTTCATGTTCTAGAAGTTTTTCACTGAAGTCTCTTTAACTTGATTGACATATTAAAGATAGTGCGTGTCCTGTCTATAGAAAAGCAAGGGGATAAAAGGAAAGAAAAATCATTCTCATAATATGTGTAAACTAGAAAAACAGTTGAAAATGACTTTACCTAATTAATTTAAAAAAACATTTAGCAAGACACAAATTCTGTTTATTGTTGAGAAGGAAAGTATATCAGGCAAAGGGGAAAAGCTTACAGTACAAACCTGAAAGCAGATGTTGGACTCTACGATGGTGTGAGACTGCCAACTTCTGTGGAGCACAGGGCCCTCCCTTTCTTGGACATTTCAGTGCTTTGCTGGCATTTTCTTCAAAATCTGTTTTCCATCAGAACCAGGAGGAGAGAAGGTGTTAGGAATAGGGGAGGTTGGGAAGGAGGTTGCTGTTCCTTTAAATAGTGCTGTGAGCCCAAGTGGCAGCAGGCAGCAGGCTGCTCTGGAGTGTATTCTTTTGTAATGAATCACCAGCTCCATTGTCTGCTGTCTCCCCCTTTGTAGCTGGCAGGCCTGAGTCTTTCACCTGAGCTGTGCCCTCTTAGGTTCTGGGTAGTTGGAGGAGATAGTGGGAGGAGGTATTTTAGGCTCTAATTAAAGGCAGATAAGACAGCAGGTATGTTTGCTTTGTTTCGCTTTCCCTCCCCTTTCGGTTTGTGCTTTCTGAAATGGACCGTTGTTGGGAATCTGGTCTGTGAATTTGCTAAGCGCATCCCATTTCTGTGAATCTGGGAGTCCTGCCCTTCATTGAGTCTCCATTTTGTGGCCTTCGTCTGAAGTGATCCCATTCTCTTGCCTGCCAGTTGTACCCCTTTCCACACAGCCTCGTCCCCTCCTCCCGCGGAGTGGAGCCCACGGTGTTTGTTTTGGCACACTTTCCACTTTCTATGGGCTGCGCAGGATTCTGGGGGAAGTTTGGGGATAGGTGGGGATGTGGATTGGAGGCTAAATTTATGTTCCTTTACAATGAACCAAAAAGAAAAAGCCATACTTTTCCCAGTGATTTTGTTTCTTTCTGAATTCCTCTACACTGGTCGTTAACTTCAGTTTTAACCATTTCCTTACTAAGACCAAGAGTGACTGTTTAAAAGTGTCACTATTCTAAAAATTATTTATCTTTCCTGGAAGATACCCAGAATTCCATAAATGGGGATGTTACCAATCTGAGCATTTGTGATGCTATAAATGTGTTCGCCTCGATCCCATACCCTCTTCTCTTCTGTCCCTTCCCACTTTTATCTTTCCTTTTGCTGCTAGGTCTGGTAGTTGAGACTGAGAAAGCTTGGTATCTGGCAGCTTCCTGTTGAAGCATGCATTGCTAGAAGACAGCTTTATGCTGGAAGGTAGTGACAGCCCTCATCCCTCTCACTGGTTGTGTTCTCCCTGAAGAAACTGCGAAGTCACATTGTCCAGATGGCTATCGGGAACAGGCTCATCTCTTTCTGACCTGTGGTTCGTGGAATGCTCAGCTTTTAACCTCTCATGATGTAATGTCTTTCTTTAGATTGTCTCATGGAGAACCTATTTGTGATGTTCATGCTGTCACTCAAGATCAGTCACACCCCAGTCTCCTTCCACTGACCCCAGTCTCAGGGATCTACTGTACAAGCTTGATTCTAGAGCCACAAGTCCTCACTCAGTGTCCCCTGATATTCCAAAACCAGTCAGCTCATTCCTTGAACATTTCCACCCCAGCGGACGTACAAGAACTTGGCCATTCACAGTTGCAGTGGCTTCCTACTGGAAAACTCTTTGCTGTTTGGAGCACAGCACCTTTGTTCTTGAGCTCAGATGCTCAACCTCTTGTAGGCAGCCAGAGTGCTGCAACCTTCCACTGTGGTGCATCATTTCCATTTCCAGCCTCTGAAGTGTTCCTCTGTTACTTTTGGAATGACTAAATTCAGGAAACCATGGAGTCATTTAATTCCTCAGAGGACACTGCCCGGGGTGACTCCCCCAACTCTCCACCGCCCGGCCACCTTGCACTTGGCTTGCCAGGCCTTTCCCTCTCACTTCACTGCTGTGCCCTCCAGAACCTGAGCCACCAGGCTTCCTCTGCACACCCCACTGTCTTGAAGGAAGTGTGCCTTTGACTGGCCCGCTTCAACCAGCACTCTGCCTGCTCCTCTTCGCCACCCTTCTTTTCATCCTCTTGCCCCTGCTCCTCGTGCTTATCATTGTCTGTTGTCTGTCTCTGCTCATCCCCTGAATTCCAGGAGGGCAGGAACTTCATAAGTAGTCTTCCCTTCCTGTTGTCTAGAACAATCGTCACAGCAGCTAATCCTATATGCAAGTATGTAATGTCATTATCAAACACCATTCTCAGCACATTACCTAAATTAACTCACAGAATCTGGCAACATTGGAATTTGAGTAAACCCAAAGAGTTTATGTCCACCATTCTTGTTCTTAAGTATCACCAATAATGACTGTCGTTAAAATAAACATTTACATACCTACTTTGCACTGATACATACATACTGCATTTATAAATGTGAATTATGATTGCTTGCCAATCACCTTGAATAGTTGTCACACATACTGTTGGTTAAGGGGCGGCGGCCATGCCAGCGGAGGAGAGTGCTGGATGCATTGGTGACGGAAGAGTCACGAGCCATGGCTACCTTTCTAGAGCTTTATTGGGAGAGGGAGGGAGAGAGAGAGAGAGAGAGAGACCCCAACAGAGCGGGAAGAATGCGGAGAGAGAGCACGCCCGCTTTTTAAGGCTGGGATGCCATTGCAGGCTGGTGACGTAATTAAGGACATAATCCTTACACATGCAACATACCCTGTTGAGGTAGTTTGATGTGTGTCTTGTCTCCTCCTCCCCACCCCCTTATTGCATGAAACGCTGAGATTCTGGAGGTCAAGCAACCTAGTAAGTCTTAAGTCCAGAGAGATTTCCAACCTGAAGGCGATTGAATTCCGGATTCCTGTGCTGTTTGATTATATTGCTGGCCTTGCAGTACTTTCCATGTGGGCTGCTGAGAAGCAGACACGGTTTCCTTGGGTGAGCTGAGTCTGTCTCTGCTGCTGCCTCTCACACCTCCTGGTCTTTCCTCTCCAGTCACTAGTGTTCCCATCACCTTTACTCACACACAGCCATTGAAAGATGCTGTGATTATCCCTTCAGTCTTCTGTTGTCTTGGCCCATTTCACCTCATTCCTTGAATTAGTCTTCCTAGAAAAGAAAATATGGTTTCCAGGATCCTTGCTGTCCTAGACTAATTGTATTAATTTGTATAACTATCAGTTTATTGTATTTAGTATATTATACATACTTTTGTATATCATATACTTTAGTATATTAATATAATCAGTATTACTAAGTATCATGTCTTTATCAAAAGTTTGCTTTATAATATCTTTTCCCCTATTAAAGTATTATTTTTCTGTTCCATTTTATAGCATGTCACCACCTTACTAGCAAGAACCTACTTGTCATTGAGCCTCTGAGCCTTGCCTCAACTCCTGAACGGCAATCAAGATTATTGATTGGCTGAGTGTGTGTGTATGTGTGTGTATATACCCGTGTATGAGCACTCTCATATACATGGGTGGAAGTCAGAGGACAACTTGAAGAGTTGGTTGTCTTTTTCCACCATGTCATCTCAGGAATCAAACTCAGGTTGTCAAGCTTGGTGGCAAACACTGTTACTCAAAGAACCATCTTATCCACCCAGGATTCTCATTTTAACTTACTTGTTAGAAACAATATTTTGAAAATGGTAGTTGAATTAACAGTGAAAATATTCATATTCCTATCATGCCCTTTAACATTTCCTTTTAAAGGGACTATCAATCTCAGAATATTAGAATAACATTTCCTATTTAACCAGTTCAGAAGAAAATGGATATGGCAGATAGTTATTAACAAAAGAATACAGTTTTTAAAAATTGTAACTTGAGCTCGGTGTAGTCTGTATACTTGTAATTTAGTACATGAGAGTCTGAGACAGGAGGATTGGAAATCCAAGGCCAGACCAGGCTGTGTAGTAAGACTGTCTCCAATTAATTAATTACTTAAAAGTGTGTGAGACTTACAGTCATGAAGAGATTTTAATTTCATTGAAAATTACAGGGAAAGATTTTGGCACCAAATTTTGAATGATATTTCCTTTTTGGTTAAAAGAATCTTAATACAGAAGACATGGTAATAGAAACCAGTAATTATTTGTGAAATTACTGATGAATGACTTTATATCCATGACTATGTTTTTTGTTTTAACCTAGTGTTTATTATGAGATTGCCTGGAAAACTCTGTGTGTGTGTGTGTGTGTGTGTGTGTGTGTGTGTGTGGTGTGTGCGTGCATGCTGGAGTTGAGTCTATCCTTCCACCATGGGAGTTCTAGGGATCAAACTAAGGTTGTCAGGCTTGATGGCAAACATCCTTACCTGAAAGCTTGCTGGCTTTCCTTGCAAGGCATTTTAAAGAGACAATTTGAGACTTAAGCAAAGGAGATTAGATTTTGAAAGACTCTTAACTAGATCCACAAACTTTTTCTGGAAATGTTTGGTAATAACCAACTTTTGCTCTACAGGCCTCTGTGTTTTCTCTGTTCCACTCTGTTGCTGTAGCATTGAGAAAGCCATAGACAATACTTAAATGAATGAATGTCTGTGTTCTATAATACTTTATGGACAATGACATTTGAATTTCATGTCATTTTCATGTTGCAAAGTGTTATTCCTTTGGGCTGTTTTTCAACTATTTATAAAGATAAAAGTTTGCTTGGTATCTTGGTTACTTTTCTATTGCTGTGCTAAACACGATGACCAAGGCAGCTTAAAAAGAAAGCATTTATTTTGGGCGTATATCAATGTCAGAGAGCTTGGCAGGATTCAGGCAGACAGGCATGGTGCTCGAACAGTGGCTGAGGGCTCACATTGTGTGAGACAAGCATGAGGCAGAGAGAGCTAACTGGAAATGGCCTGGGCTTTTGAAACCTCATAGCCCACCCTCAGTGGCACACCTCCAACAAGGCCACACCTGCAAACCTTTCTTAAACAGTTCCACTAACTGGGAACCGAGTATTCAAATATATGAGCCTATGGGGCCCTTCTCATTCAAAGCACCACAATTGGTTTGCTGGTTCTATAAAACTAGGTGGGTAGGCAGGCTTTGGACCACAGCCATAGCTTGTTGACTCCTGAGGGGTTATGTTTTAGCATGGGTTAGGTTTTCCTATGTAGATTGATCATAGTGACATAGTTCCTGAGCAGTTTGGCAGGCTATTTTGAATCTCTTTTTTTAAAAAAGCCCTTTAAAGTCTCACCAGCATGACTGCCCAAATGTGAGCTGAAGAAGATTGACACCAACAGACATGCCAAAGTGGACGGGGAGAAACCTATGAGGCCTCAACCCTACACAAAGAACTAGAGCCAATTGAGGAAAACTGGGAGGGGAGAGCACACCCAAGGAAGAGCACACCAACTGGTTGTCCAGTACCAGTGGTCAGCTCTGAAGACATACAAACTAGTGACATACAGAGCAGGTTGTATTTAGGAATGTATATGTATCTACATACATGCATGCAATAAGAGTGAAAAAAGAAAATAAACAGTGAGTTTAGAGGATAGTGGGAAGTGGTATATGGAAGGATTGGGAAGGGGGAAATGTAATTTTCTTGTGATCTCTCTTTTTTTAAATTATTTTTTGTAATCATAATCTTTAAACTCTTGACCTTTAACTCCCTTATGAATATTTTTCTTCTACCCTAGAGTTCAGTGTTTTTGTATTATTTTTCATATATCATTATTTTAAACCAGAGTGCTTCTTTTCCCTCAGTTTTATTTTTGTTATTCAAGAATCACTGTAAAGCTCCCCTGGTTTAGAAAGCTTGCCTGGCAGAGGTCTGCCTCTCTGCTCCATTGGCCCCTGTGTAGCTCATCCAGTAAGCCACCTTTACGACATACTTCTGTAGCTGGGATGTGTTGTCTGGTTCTTCTGTCAGGCCAAGTCACCAGTGTCCATCACCAGATCTGATTCAGTTCCGTGTTCTTGATGTTTTACTTAGCTAGAAAATAGGTAGATATGCTGCTCTGTGGGGACCCAAAACTTGTAGATGTCTTAGTAGAAGGCTGAGTAGATCCAAGGATAGCCTGAGATTCAGTGGCATAGACCATTCCGTCTCCAAAAAGTCAGCAAGGAAGGAAGAGGAGTATGGCAAAGAAGGAAGGGAAAGGCATAAAAGAAGCCTGAAAGATGGCAGCCCAGGGTGAGGATGTAAGTGCGGCAGGCTGCAGGCTGTCTCCCTCCCTTCCTTCCCACCATTCAAGATGGCTTAGAGCTAAGAGTCTTTGTCTAGTATCTTTTAAAAGCTGCCAACCTAGATATGTTTCAGATCATCCCATCTTATTTTCAGGTCTCTCTCTCTCTCTCTCTCTCTCTCTCTCTCTCTCTCTCTCTCTCTCTCTCTCTCGTTTTCTTTTGCATTTCTTACTACAATATCACCGTGTATACTGATCTTCCTGTTGTGCAGAGCTTAGTTGTCATCAGTCCAATCCAATTTCCACATCTAGAATTTTGATGTGGATCTTGTTTGTGCCTCTCAATTCACCCTAAGGCGCTCATGTTTTTCTTCACATCTCAAACACAGGGGGTGCAGATGCCTTAGTGCCCTTCACTACTAACCCCAAATATATGTTGGTTCTGGGTGATGGGTTTGTGTTTTCCTGTTTCTTTGCAAGCCTATGAACTTTTTAAAAATTGGATTTCAGACGTAGTGAATTTACCTTTTGGGTGTTGGTGTTTTTAATCTTATAAATAACCAAGCTTTATGTTTGAGCTTCACACAGCCAAGTTTCTTAGCAGTACCACAGTCCTTTTGGTCTTGTTTTGAGTGTTGTTAGATGTGTTTAGTCTCTGGCAAATTGTCCCTGCTGCAGAGCAAAACTGGAATTCCTAACTGATGGTACTGAAAGCATTGTTCTGGCTAAGAGCAGGTGCTTTCCCCGACACCTCGCGAGTTCCTAGCCCTGTTTTCTGTGTTTCTTCCCCTAGCCTCTTCTTCAACTAATGAAAGTGACAGCCAATGTTTGGGGGCGTGTGTCTTTTGAGTCTCTGAACAGCTTTAGCTTCCCCAAGACTCCCATGGTGACCTCTGTCAGGCCTGGCTCTCCCCAAACCTCTTGCCCTGTGCTCACTTCCTGGAGACCACCAGCTGCATCCCAACACTCTTCTCATTCTCTGGGCCGCAAGCTAGGCAGCCGTACAGCCCACTATCCTGCTGGCCTATCTAAGGAGTTACTGCCCTTCTTTGCCTACTGTACAGTCAGTCTTTTGAGTGCTCTTGTTTTATTTATTTGAGCCTGTTTTGGGTTTGAGGTAACAAGGCTGGAAGCAGAAGAGAGATTATTTTTAAATAAAAATAAAGTCGTGTCTCATTTAATGTATTAGATAGTGCATGAAAATCAGTTGAACAGTAATTTCAAGGAGCATCAAGAAAGAATACCTAAGATGCATGTACAGCAGTAATCCAAAGGAACACTGATTAATTCTGTAACTGTGCTTTATGTCTTTAGTAAAGCAGAATGGGACTCCGCTTCCCTTATGTTTTTATTAATGTCAGTGTTTATGGGAAAAGAACTCAGAGAATTTAAGATTCTAATTCAGCAGCTGACTTGTATTTCGGACTATGTGGTCTTTTTTCTTCCTTCACAGTACTAGTGACTATTGTCTCTAGTGCCTGGTTTTTTATTTTGTTGTGTTTTTTTTTGTTGTTGTTTTTTTTGTTTTGTTTTGTTTTTTTAAGCCAGAAGCAAAGAGTTTTGTTCACCTGATCTCAGTGCTTGTGCACCGATGGGTAGTGATCCCTTTTTCCATTTTACAGGTGAAAATCTTGAAGCAGTGAGGAGTTGAAAGACTCATCCCACACATAGAGTCTGGATTTTAACCTAGATTTAGCCTTCCCGTGTCTCGATAATCCTCCTCCTCCTCCCACCATGGTCTACAGCATAACGAGTAGATAGACCTTGGGCTGGGCTGGGCTCAGTCCATAAAGTGCCTGCATAGTATGCATAAAGTCCTGAGTCTGATTCCCAGCACACATATGGCGTGCATTCCTGGAGTCTCAGCATTTGAGAAATGGAGACAGGAGTATTGGGAACTCACTGTCATCCCTGGTATGTATGGAGAGTTGGAGGCTAACCTACGCTATGTGAAACCCTTTCTCAAAACAATAATCTAGGCTTTAATATTTCTTTAACTTTTACTTAGCAGGAGTTCTTTCTTCACTTACTAAATTTTTGTAAGCCATTTTATCCAGTACTTTGAGATTTGTGTTCCTTTTCTGAGAGCCTTAAGTTCTTCTAGGATAAGTGAAAATGTCCTCAGTTTAACTATTTCCTGCCATTTTGTGTCAACACAGTGGTTGAGAGTCTGAGGGTGCAATAATTCATGTGGAGAGCATTGTGCAAGGTGCTAGAGACTGGGAATGCTCAGTCACCTAGGTATTCTCCAAAAAGTTGGTTCCACCCTCATGAGGTATTTTCATAAAACCTATGCATGCCATCAAACCCTGATGCAGTGTAAATACTGTAAACAGTTGCTATCCTTGAGTCTTCCAAGAATAAAGACAGGGAAAAGGTCTGCATCTTTAATACTGACTCATCTTTTTCTACATATTCTTAATAAACAGTTGGGAATAGATGTATCTGCAGATATGGAGGACCAGCTTTATTGGCTGTCTGCAATAGCTTGTAGCTATTTGAGCTTGGGAACAAATAAACTGTTTAATAACATTTTGTTGACTTTGTTACAGAGAAAACACTTTTATATGGTAATATACCAGACACATTTCTTCCTTTTCTAGAAACTTGATTCTTTCCCTGAGTAAAGCCCCTGTATCACAGAACTACAGACTATTAAATCCCAAGTGAAGTTCACTTAGAAATCAGAATACAGGCTGTGGGTTGCTCGGGCACACATTAAAGGCAGAACTCATGTTTCCTTGTTTGTGTCCTGCTGCCTAACAGATGGGTTGACCTGTAGTGTCCAAGTGTCAGGTGTTTATAGCACCTCCTTCTGGAAGGAAAGAACGAGCAAGTTAAACTTGTGTAGTAGGACTTTATCCTGTCGTGTATGTGTGTGCGTGTGCGCATGCGCATTGCCTGATACCCAAGGGGGTCAGTGAAGGCCTAAGATCCCCTAGAACTGGAGTTATAGATGATTATAAGCCACCATGAGTGCTGGAAACTGAACCCCAGTCCTCTGGAAAAAGATTCCAGTGCTCTACACTGCTGAGCCATCACTTCTCCGGCCCTGCTAAAAATTTATATGCAATTTTTCCCCCTGTGGTGGGGTTCAAACCCAGGGCCTTGCACATGCTAGGCCAGTATTCTATCCATGGCTTACATCTCTAATCTGAATTTTTATTTTTGAGTAATAACTATAATTTTATATAGTTGATCAAATTCAGGTAAGGAGAAGAAATAGCTCACACACCACTACCTCTTAAAATTGAGCATTGACTTGATTTTCACAGGAGAGTAGAGAAAAATCTGGATGTGTTTTACATATTAGATCCAGTGGAGTATAGATTCCTTCCCTATGGTGCTCTGAGAGTCGGTTTCTGCCTGCCTCCTTTCTGGTCCTGTGTCTTCCTTTCCTCTGAGACAGGCTGCCTTGACCAGGGGAAGAGGCCTGCTGGTGCTTCCTTCTCTGATTTGTCTTGTGAACAAGGATTAAATCTTGTAATCGCTGGTTTATGTTTCATGGCTGTTCCTGACTGAAGGATAAGAGTCCATGACATGCCTTATTGATCCATTTGTTAGATCAATGAGGCAACAGAAATCATTTTCCTCTTTGGGCTGCATTCTTGTCGGGCCACTGTTGCATTCATTAAAGAGGAGGCTTTCTAGTCGGGAAATACTTGATTTTTCTTTTGTTTTCTGAGACTAGTTAGACACTTGCAAATCTTCTGTGTGTGTCAAGGTTTAGAATAATTGCTCCCACATTGTCTTGGGGCACTTGGCTGATAAAATGCCCCATGCACTTGATTCTGATGTTCCTCTGAGTTGCTTTGCTTTCCACAGTCTCATTGTACCTAATTTTATCTTTAAAATGTTTACTTATTTTGAGGTGTGTGTGTGTGTGTGTGTGTGTGTGTGTGTGTGTGCATAACACATGAGTGTTCATGTTTGTGTTTGTGTGGAGATCAGAGGATAGCTCACGGCTCACCTTCTACCTTGTTTGAGACAGGGTCTCTTGATATTTGCCACTGTACCCCAAGCCAGCTAGCTCACAGGCTTCTAGAGGTTTCCCCAGTCTCCACCTCCCATCACACTTGTAAAAATGCTGGGATTACAGACACGAATCACTGGGTTTACATGGCTTCCTGTAAACTGATCTGAACTCACTTGTACAGCACTAGCCATCACCCTGGCCAATGCACCTAATTTCTTGAAGCTTAAGTGCAAGGCCTGTCTCAGGAATTGTAGCAAACACTATTCATTTTTCTTTGAAGCTTTGGTTTGTTTTTAGGGAGCTTCTTGGTGTCCTTGATAGCCAACCTTTCTCACTTACATGGAAATCTAGAACTAAGCTCACTTAAAGTTGTGATTGTCTTACATTAATGCAAGCCTTGACTTCTAGGTTAGGATGCTTTTACATTGCCTCCCATCCCTTGTAAGATCCACTAGCAATATAGAAATATGAAAAAATGGTGTAAATCAGCAGAAGAAAGTGAGAAGTGGCATACCTGATAACAAGGGCTAAACAAAGTTCTGGATAATTAATGCAGATGAAAAAATCTGATAGGTAAAAGGAGGAGGGGCTAAAGCCTGAGGA
>CABHPQ010155616.1:0-29205 GCA_902168405.1 Peromyscus aztecus | reverse complement strand
ACAACACCTTCATCACTAGGAATAGAGTAAACGTTCCAGCAAAATGTCAGGAACAGTGGGTAGATAGGGAAATCAAACCAGCTACTGGCTTTACGATAAACAGAAAAATTCAATGAATATCATAAATGCTAATGTTTTTTTGTCTTTTCAGAACCAGTAAGTAGCCACAGGAAAAAGGGCAACCCGATTGCTTTCCCACAGCTCTCAGTTCGTGGCCTAATATATCACGATTCTGTCTCACCCACCCATGTTCAGCAGCCTTAAGTAGACAGATTTTTTTACTATCTCTGTCTCTCCTCAAAAAGCAAATGCTTCCCACCCCAGATGCTACCCAAGTGAATATACTGTAAGAATCCATTGTTTTGTTTTGTTTTGTTTAATCTCAGGAAAAACTAAGAATTAGTGTGTGACCTCCCAAGATCTCATACATACATACATGATCTCACAAGCACATAGTCACATGACAAGCAATGACCTTAGGACAGCAAATTGTATTTTTATTTTATTTTTATTATTGTCAATTATGTGTGTATGTAGCAAGGTGGGTATGTGTAGAATGAAATTCCTCGATCCCACCTGGACAGCAGTCAATTATTTATAAAATAATCACTCAGAGGCTTAATATCAATTACAAACTGTTTGGTCTATGATTCAGGATCCCCAGGAGACGAAGCTGTGGGCAGTTGTAAGCAGGAGCTGCTCAACTTGGGTGGTGGGAACTGAAACCAGGGAAAGTAGAACTGTTAATAAAGAAATGGATTGATTCCCCTGTGTGTGCCTGTGTAAGTATTTGTGTGTGGGGACACACGCACTCACATTGGGCTCTATGCCAGACCCTAATATATTCCTTATCACCAGAATATATTCACCACCACTGTTAGTTAGCATTGCCACAAGTATGCCTTAGAAGGCATCTTTTGTTTGGCTGACAACCCTGGAGTGACAAGAAGATACTGAAGTATCACGTGAGTGTCTGGTATTCGGTTATCACCCAAATGCAATTTTAAGGAAGGGTTTTCATTTCTGAATCCATGTTTCATAAACAGACATGTCAAAAGGATCCAAACAACAATGGCAAATGTTTTAAATCAGAGACTTGCTGTCAGCAGTTTGTAGTAGCAGCACATCATTGTCAACACAGAGAGAACAACAACATTCTTAAGATGGAGAAAGTATCAGTGCTCAAGGATTGCCAAGTGCTGGAGTCCCCACAACAGTGGATAGCTGAAGACCACATGGGTCTTTGTTGTGAGCCTTGCTTCCGTGGCTCCTAATCTCCACTTGGGTGTTTTTCTGTCTTTCTCTCTCTCTATTTATTACAGGGGATATTAACAAGTCAAAGAAGTCAAAATTGTTGTCTTCTTAAAAACAGAAGCATTTCAAGTGACGATGGGGAGTTGATGTACTGTGCAGGTAGGTAATCACTGTGCAGTGCATGTTGGTAATCAAAAGAGCAAAGGGAAATGTTGTCATTAGCAGTCCAAGTATGTACACCTGCATTAAGCAAGGAAGATTCAGGAACAGTGACATTTTTTAACTCATTTTTATGTAAATGGGTGTTATACCTGTGTCCACCATGTGCCCTGGTTTCCTGAGGAGGCCAAAAGAGGATATTGTATCCACTGGGATTGGAGTTACAGACAGTTGTGCGCCACCATGGGGGTGCTTAGAATCCAACCCCAGTGGTCAGGAAGAGCAGCCAGTGCTCTTTATTACTAAGCCATCTCTCTATTCCTACAGTGGAAATTTTGAAAACAGAGAACCTAGAGAAAGGAGCATTCTCTCCCTTCCTAATGCTATGACCCTGTGATACAAGTTCCTTGTGTTTGTTGTACTGACCCCCCACAACACAATTATTTTGTTGCTACTTCATTTTGCTACTGTTTCATTTCTCTGCTACTTCGTTTTGCTACTGTTAGGAATCACAATGTAACTATCTGATATATAGGATATTTGATATGCGATCCCCAGGTTGAGAATTCTGTCTTAGACTCTTAAGTCCTACTATCTATCACTGGTTGCTCAGGTGTTGCAAACCTGGAATAGAGAAGACACTGACTTGTCTCTGCATCAAAGGCATTCCTACATTGTCCCATCTGGGAAGGCAAGGGCAGGGCACTTCCACCACAGAGGCAATGTCAGCTGTGACAATTCAGGACTACTTTTCTAGGTACTCAGTTGTTAACTGGATGAGACCAGTCCTCACTTGGCCATTCGGTGTTTCAGTGTGTGGTCTCAGTGAGTCTGCTGACACCAGTAAAACTTGGACACAAAATCATTCCCCACCAATCTGTTACAAAGGAACTCAACCATGCCTTAACACGCTTTGACCCTAGTCAATATCCTTTTCCAGCTGCTGGTTTCCACTCCTTAAAACCATAACAAATCAAGGGGCTTTTCTTTTTCGGTAAATTATGAGAAAGTAATCACCACACAAGGCATGCCAGGTGAATCCCATTAAGCCCTTTTGATGCAGTTAATGCTAATTCATAAAAAGAAATTATCCTAAATTCTGACTTCAACACAGATGAAAGTTCATTGAATTCAACACACAACATGGTGTGCCGTTTCTTTCGCCTCCAGCATGGTGAAAGGGATTTGACTGATTGAATGAAAGAAAACAGAAGGAAAGGTTAAGTAATGGCATACTAAATTTGTTTGGGGAAGGGGGAGATTTCCTACGATCCAGGGAATACTTTTGAACTTACTTTCCCCATCTTTATTAATGACTGTGGGGAGGAGAGGCAAATAGCACCTTAATAACTTCTGCAGGCAAATCAAAACATCCATCTGCACCACGTTGTTAACACTCAGAGCTGAGAAACGAAACCAAGTAATACAGTCAGATTAGAAATGGAGGGAGGCAATAAAAATAAGATCCAGCCTAGTAAGCTAATATCTCTGCAGGGAATGTTATAAAACACCTTTATGTAATGGAAGGAAGGTCCTTGTAAAGGCATAATGGCAGAAGAGACACGGAACTGTTATAAGAAACTAAAACAGGATTTAGTGTGCGCAATGGCAGCCAATAGAGAAGTGACGGGGGTGCCTGTGTGGTAAGAAAAGGCGTCTCATCCCTGGGAGAGGAGGAAAGGAAGCCTCAGGAAGGAATGAGCGACTGCACTCAGAACTCCTTGGGTCGGGGCAGGAGGGGGAGGGGACAGGACACAGGAACTAAGGCGCATCGAGGAGCCAGAAAAACAATAAGGATCAAATGACTTGAAGTAATTATGGAAAGATGAGAAAAATCAGACCTGCATGGTCTGCCTAAATAATCACTTTGGAGAGATCAACTAGCTACGTATATTTAGAGAGGGGCAACACCTAAATAATCACTTTGGAGAGATCAACTAGCTACGTATATTTAGAGAGGGGCAACACCTAAATAATCACTTTGGAGAGATCAACTAGCTACGTATACTTAGGGACAACACTAAACACACACACACACACACACACACACACACACACACACACACACACAGGGCTACAAGGCTACAAGAGATTAAGAAAGTAAATGATATGTGGAAAATTTATGGTGCTTTTGTTTATATTTGGACATCAAAGTACATCAATCACGAGATAACTCTAAAATCTTATATTACTTGAAATTAGAAGGAAGAGTAGTTACAAAATAGAAATTATGAATGCTTCATTTTTCCTAAATCACTAAGAATACATTTTCCATATTCTTTGTCCTTCTTCTAAACATCCATTGACTCAACCCCTGGTTGGAAATGTATGAGAAATACTTAAACACCAATCTATACCCTTAGAATGGAATATTTGTCGTTGAGGATATAGTTGGTACAATCCTTGCCTAGCATGTGAAAAGCCCTGGCGTGATCCTCAGAACTTCATAAATAGGGTGTGCTGGCACATGCCTATAATCACAGTTCTCAGGAGGCAAAGTCAGGAAGATCAGAAATTCCAGATTATCCTGGTGTACGTGAGATCCTGCATCCACAATAAACCAGAACAGCTGGCATTCACTCCCTAATGTTTGTCAGCTAGGATTTATTCAACTTCTAATACCAAGCTGAGGTTAATTTCATACTCAGCTTCCACCAAGACAGAAAAGGGTTTAGCTGTGTAGAAAGTTTATCATCCAGCACAAAGAATAGTCATACTAGAAAATTAAAAGTTATGGGTTCTTTCTCTCCTTTGGCTCTGATTTTAACTCAACTCTCCTGCCCAAAGCTACATGAAATGGTCTGAATCTTTGCATTCTCATGTGCCTCCGGAGATAAGCAAAACAAGTCCTAATCAAGCTCATTTTAGTTTGTGTAAAAAAACCTTCGTTGGACACATATATGACTCAGTCATACTCATTCATAATTCATAAGGAATCTGAATTCTTCTTAGAAATAGGGAGCGTGTACCCAAATCAAAACAATGCACAAGGAGCTGGTGAGACAACTAAAAGGGTATCTGCCACCAAACATGAGGACCTGAGTTCCATCCCCAGAACCACTCAGCGGAAGAAGAGTGTCAACTCTTGCAAGTGGTCAAGAATGACCCCTCTTGGAGACACTGTGGGCTATAAGGGAGAAACCTGGTGCTAGGGAAATTCCCAGGAAGCCACAAGGACGACCCCAGATTGACTACTAGCAACAGTGATGAGGGGGCCTGAACTGGCCTGCCCTGGTAGTCAGATTACCCTAACTGTCATCATAGAGCCTTCATCCAGTAACTGATGGAAGCAGATGTAGAGATCCACAACCATGCACTAGGCCGAGCTCGGGGAGTCCAGTCGAAGAGAGGAAAGAGGGATTATATGAGCAAGGAGGGTGTAGCTGGAGTTTTCTCTCAGGGTCCCGCCAAGCCCCGGCAGTCCCTTAACCCACTTATAAAATAAACATACAGATGCTTATATTATTTAAACTGCTTGGCCATTAGCTCAGGCCTATCATTGTCTAGCTCTTACTCTTATATTTAGCCCATTTCTATTAATCTATACTTTGTCACGTGGCTCGTAGCTTACTGGTACCTTACATCTTCCTTGTCCTGGCAGTCTTCTCTTTCCCTTCCTGTTCCCTTAATTCTCCTCTCTGTTAGTCCCGCCTATACTTCCTGTGCGGCTACTGGCCAATCAGTGTTTTATTTATTAAAGTATTTGCCATACAGAACATCCCACAACAGGAGGGTCAAGATCATGATGAGGAAGTCTACAGAGACAACTGAACCAAGCTCAAAGAAACTCACAAACCTGAGACTGACAGCTGTGGAACCTGCATGGGACCAGACTAGACCATGGGAGACAGTTGTGTAGCTGGGTCTGTGTGAGGGGCCCCTGGCAGTGGGATCAGGATCCATCCCTAGTGCATGAGCCGTCTTTCTGGATCCCATTGCTTTCTGGATCCCATTACATCTTGCTCTGTTGGAGAACTTGCTCTGTTGGAGCAGCAGATGAGGGTTGGGGAGGAAGGCCCGGGGGGGGGGGGGGTGGTGGGGGGGAGAATGGGAGGAGGGATGAGAGAGGGATCTGTGGTTGGTGTGTAAAATGAATAATAAAAAAAGAACAACCTCTCTTACTTTAAGGAATAATTAAGCCAAGCCCTGGATAAAGAGAGGACCTTGAGCCACATGGATGGCAGTGGAAAGCTTCCCAGACAAAAGACACTATAAATGAACAGGCTCTGGGGCAGAAGCACATCTTCTCTAACATCTTTGAGGGCTGCATCTGGAAATACGAGCACAATTGGACTTCAGACCAGAGAAGTGTTGGGGAGCAAAATGGTTAAGACATTGTTTAGCCATGGTAGGGTATGGGTCTTTACTTCGATCTGGGAAAACATGCAAGAATTTTAAGCAAATGAAAAACATTATCTGTCTTACATTTGTTCATTTTTAAACCACACTATGGCTACTCAGGGAAGAGTAAGTTTCCAGGGAGCTGGGTTGATTAAATGAGAGGTGAGTCAAGAAATTATTTCAATAATCCAGGAGAGCAAGCGCCTAAGTAGGGAGAAATGGAATGAATATGGTGAGGAGAGATGGTGTCCAAATATCCTCCAACAGCATGTGTTGATGTGGAGTGTAAGAAACAAGAGATATGGTGAGTTTTCTATAGGCTCACTGCAGCTGCCGTTTGCTGAGACATGGAAGATTGGGGGGAGGACAGTGTAGGGCTCAGGGAGTTAGAATCAGGAGATTAAGAAGTCCATTGTGGCATCATCCCCAGCCCTGTTGCAGACTGTTTGCAGGTCCCTCTCCTTCCTGCCTACCTCCATTCCCTGGGGTCTCTTCCAAACCTTGCAGCAGACCCATCTTTCCTCCCTCATTCCATCCTTTTGTGCAGCCAAAGACCCTGAATGGCCACACTGGACCTGGGCTCTAGTAGACGATTTTCACTCTTTCTGTATCTCTAGTCTCATTCCCAGCCCTGGAGCAGACTATCAGTCTCAGTATGTTTATCATTTGTATACAGGATAGCTACTGATTTTCATGTGTTAATTTTGTTTTGTATCCTGGAAAGAGTTTAACAGCTGTAGAAGTTTCCTGGTGGAGTTTTTAGGCTCTTTTATGTATATGTCATATCATCTGCAAATAAAAATAACTTGACTGCTTCTTTTCCCACTTGTATCCCCTTAATCTCCTTCCTTTGTCTTATTGCTTTAAATAAGACTATATTGAATAGGTATGGACAGAGTGGACCACCTTGTCTTGTTCCTGATATTTTAGTGGAAATTCTTTGAGTTTCTCACCATTTTAGTTTATGTTGGTTTTGGGCTTGCTGTAAACTGCCTTTATTATGTTGAGGTAGGCCCTTTGTATCTGTGGTCTCTCTAGGACTTTTATCATGAAGGGGTGTTGGATTTTATCAAAGGCCTTTTCTGCATCTAATGAGATGGTCATGTGTCTTTTGTCATTCAGTTTGTTTATATGGTGGATTACACTTACTGATTTACCTATGTTGAACCATTCCTGCATCTCCTGGATGACGCCTACTTGATCATGGCGAATAATCTTTTGGATGTGTTCTTTTATTTAGTTTGCAAGCATTTTACTGAGAATTTTTGCACCTATGTTCATAAGAGAAATTGGTCTGTAATTTTCTTTCCTTGTTGGGTCTTTGTGTGGTTTAGGTATCAGAAAAATTGTAGCCTCTTGAAAAAAAAACAGGCATTGTTCCTTTGGCTATTATTTTTGTGGAATAATTTGAGGAGTATTGGCATTAATTCATCTTTGAAGGTCTGGTAGAATTCTGCAATGAATCTAGCCCTGGGCTTTTTTTTTTTAATTACTGCTTCTGTTTCACTAGGGGTTATAGCTCTGTTTATCTGGTCTTGGCTTAATTTTGATGTGTGGTATCTATCAAGAAATTTATCTATTCCTTTTAGGTTTCCTATTGACAAATTGCTACACAGTCTTATTAAATAAAAAACATGGAGTCAGATATAGGGGGTGAAAACCTGAGAGATCAGAGGAATAGGAAAAGCCACAAGCTAACCTCACCTTATTGACACCTCCATCTCCAAAGAGACCTACTTCCTGTATACCCACGCCTATACACCTTTCTGTTCTGCTATCTCATTTGCTCTCTGTTCAGCTACATCACTTCCTCTTCCTGCCCAGCTCTGTCACTTCCTGTCTGTCTGAAAAGACCTCCAGACCTCTATGGTTAGTGCTGGGATTAAAGGTGTGTGCTACCACACTTGGCTCTGGTCCCAGGGTGGCTTTGAACTCACAGAGATCCAGACAGATCCCTGCCTCCCAAGTGATAGGATTAAAGGCATGTGCTACCATTGCCTGACTTCTATGTCTATTATGGTGGCTGGATTTTTCCTCTGATCCTCAGATAAATTTTATTGGGGGACACAGTATGTTGGGGTACACAACACATCACCACAGTTTTCCAGTTTGGTGCAGAACAGATTTTTGAAGCATATCCTTATAATACTCTGCATTTGGTTGGTGTCTATAGTGATGTCCCCTCTTTCGTCTCTAATTTCATTGATTTGGGTCTTCTTTCTGTGCCTTTTAATTAATTTGGATAAGGGTTTCTCAATTTTATTGATTTTTTCAAAGAATCAACTCTTTGTTTCATTGATTCTATGTATTGTTTTATTGCTGCTGTTGTTATTGTTCCTATTTTATCAATTTCAACCCTGAGTTGATTACTTCTTGCATTCTACTCCTTTTGGGTGTTATTTCTTCTTAGTAGTCTAGAGCTTTCATATGTACCATTAAGATGCTAATATGAGATCACTCCACTTTTTTATGTGGGTACTTAGTGTTATGAACTTGCCTCTTCATTGTATCCCATAAGTTGGGATATGCTGTATTTTGTGTTCATCAGTTCTCAAAAGTTTTTAATTTTCTTCTTAATTTCTGTACTTATCCATTTTTCATTCAGTAGTGAGTCTTTCCATTTCCATGCGCTTGTACACTTTCTGTTGTTAATATCCAGCTGTAATCCATGATGGTTAGATAGGATTCAAAGAGTTATTTCAGTTTTCTTGTTGAGACTTTCTTTGTGTCCAAGTATATGGTCAGATTTTGAAAAAGTTCTATGAGCTCCTAAGGAAGTATATTCTTCTGTGTGTGGGTGAAATGTTCTGAAAATATCTGAAAGGTTCATTTGATTTATGACATTATTTAACTGTAGCATTTCTCGGTTTACTTTTTGTCTGGCAAAAGTTGGGTATTGGGGCTGGAAAGATAGCTCAGAGGTTAAGAGCACCGACTGTTCTTCCAGAGGTCCTGAGTTCAATTCCCAGCACCCACATGGTGGCTCACAACCATCTGTAATGAGATCTGGTATCCTCTTCTGTATACATAATAAATAAATCTTTAAAAAAAAAAGTTGGGTATTGAGGTCAGCCTCTATCACTGCATGAGGGTCAATATATAATTTTAGCTGTAATGGTGTTTCTTTTGTGAATTTGTGTACCCTTGTGTTTGGTGCATAAATGTTTAGAATTACAATATTCTCACTTGGTGAGTATGTAATAACCTTCCCTGTCTATTCTAATTAGTTTTGGTTTGAAGTCTGTTTCATCAGATATTAAAATGGCTATACTGGCTTGCTTCTTGGGTCCATTTGCTTGGAATATCTTTTTCCATCATTTTATCCTGATAGCCTTTTATCCTTAATAGTAAGGTATATTTCTTGTATGCAGCAGAAAGATGTATCCTGTTGTCTAATCCATACTGGTAGTCTGTGTCTTTTTTTTTTTTCCTTTTTTGGTTTTTTCGAGACAGAGTTTCTTTATGGAGTTTTGGTGCCTGTCCTGGATCTCACTCTGTAGACCAGGCTGGTCTCGAACTCACAGAGATCTGCCTATCTCTGCATCCCAAGTGTTGAGATTAAAGGCATGCACCACCACCACCTGGCAGTTTGTGTCTTTTTATTGGGGAATAGAGACCATTAATATTAAACATTATCAATGAGCACTGTTTATTGATTCCTGTTATTTTGCTGTTATGTCGTGGGTTGTCCCCCGTCTTTTAACTTACTGATTGGGATTATTTCCTTGTGTTTTCTTGGGTGTGGGTAGCCTTTTCAGGTTGAAGTTTTCCTTCTAGTGCCTTTGGTAATGAAGGATTTGTAGAAAGATAATGCTTAAATTTGGTTTTATCATGGAATTTTTTTCTCTGTCTATTGTGATTGATAGTTTTGCTGGATATAGTGGTCTGCGCTGGTATTTATGGTCTCTTAGAGACTGTAGAATATCTGTCCAGATGCTTCTGGCTTTTAGAGTCTCCATTGAGAAGTCACATGTTATTCTAATAGGTCTGTCTTTACAATTGGTCTTTTTCCCTTGCAGTTTTTAATATCCTCTCTTTGTTCTGTACATTTAATGTTTTGATTATTATGTGTCATGGGGTATTTTTTTTCTGGTCCTGTCTATGAGTCTTGTACCTTGATAGGCCTCTCCTTCCTTAGGCTAGGGAAATTTTCTTATATGACTTTGTTGAAAATACTTCTTGTTCCTTTGACCTGGGTTTCTTCTCTTTAATTTCTTTCTATTAGTCTTAGGTCTTTTCATAGTATCCCAGATTTTCTGGATGTTTTGTGCCTAAGTTTCTTTGGATTTAACATTTTCTCTGACTGAGGTATCTATTTCTTTGACATTGTCTTCAGTGCCTGAGATTCTCTCTTCAATGTCTTATATTCTGTTGGTGAAGCTTATCTCTAGGGTTTTATTTGATTTCCTAAATATTCATTTACAGTTTTATCTCAGTTTGAGTTTCCCTTAGTGATTCCATGTCTACTCCCACATCTTGAACTGTTTTCATGATTTCACCCCACTGTTTGTTTTCACAGACTTCATTAATGTATTTAATCATGTCCTCTTTAAGGTCCTTGAACATATTCATAATTGCTATTTTGAAGTCTTTGTCTTGTGCTTCAGCTGTATTACATTTCTCAGGGTCTACTGTAGTGGGGTCACTGGGTTCTGGTGGCAGCATATCGTCTTGATTGTTAATGTTTATGTTTTCGTGCTGGTGTCTAGGCATCTGGGATGGGGACGCTTGTGATTTCTAGGTGTTGATATGTGATCTTGTCTTTGTTGGGTGGTTGTTCCATTCCTGGGTTTCTGTTGCCCTCTCTGGATCTTAAGAAAGCTGGTGGTTGTGGGCCTGCTGGGCAGTGGTTCTGCAGATTAGTGTGTGACTGAGAGGAATAGAGATGGACTAGGAGATAAGGTTGAGAGGGGCTTTAGGAAAGAGCTAAGGGGATCCTGTCCACACCAAGAGCGGATTCTGAAGGAGTTGCCAGTGTGATGGGAAAAGAGGATTCTGCAAGTAGTTTGCAGTAAAACAAAGAATGATCTGCAAAGACTGGGATGAAAGGGCTAGGGGGACCCTGAATCTGAACCATGCATTAGAGTCTCCAGTGATAGAGTTGAGGTAGGAGGAGAGGCACCAATAAGAAGATTGTTACCAGGCTGAGGGGGAGAATGAGGAGATCATGATGAAGGACAGGAAGGATAGTGTGACTCACCTGCCTGAGTCCCTGACAGATGCGGCCACTGAGGATCTTGGGCAGGGAGTGTTTCTAGGTATTATATTTGCAATTGACACAAAGGAGGGGGAATGGGCTAGAAGGGAGGGCTGAGAGGGTCCACAGAAAGGAGGAAAGCTGGGCCCTCATCAAGGTTTCAGGGAGCCTCCAGGGAATGGAGGGAGAGGAACCTGCAAGCAGTCTGCTACAGGGCTTAGGATGAGACTGGAGAGGTTGTAATGGAGGTCAGGAGGGAGAGCAAAAACTGCCTACCTCATAAACAGTTATCTAGAAGGCAATTTGACAGGAACATCTTGTTCAGTTAGCAGAACAATAGCAATAGCTTCCCCACTATGACCTCTCCAGCTATAAGCTTTCACCAGGCTTGCAGTACCAGGCACGAGTTCCCTCCTATGAAAAGGGCACCAAATCCAAATGGAAAACAGTTGGTTATCCCTAAAACGGACTTGCTACTTGTAACAGTGGGCTGACCTTGCCTGGCCAGTCAGTATTCTTGCACATAGTAAGACCATTGATGACAATTTTCCTAAAGAAGCAGTGGGAAGGGGCTTGGACCTGCCTAGGCTCAGTGTGCTGGGCTCTGCTGACTCCCCATGGGAGACCTTGATTTGGGGGATGTGGGGATACAGCGTGGCTTGGGAGAGAGGGCTGGAGGGTGGGAGGAGGGAGGAGGGAGGAGGGGGGATCTGTGGGTGGTATGTGAAGTGAGTAGAAAATTTCTTAATAAAGAAAAATGAAAAGAAAAAAAGGAGCTTTTCTAGTACCTTTCAGCACTCTAAGGGCTAGCCAACAGGGAAGAACCTTCCAATCAAGTTCCATCTTGATTTCTTTCTCACGTGACAAAGACACGTTTCATATTTAGTAATAGTATCTTGCTGACTGGTGCTGGTGGGCCACTAAGAGCAGCGGCAATTGCCCATATGGTTTTCAGTTTATGATAATCTGTTATGTCAACTAGCAAAAGCCAAGAAGGGTGAATTTGGGCTTTAAAGTTCAAGAAAATTAGTTGTCTCTTTAAAAGAAAGTGAGTCGGTATTTCCCATGGTCTTAAATAATCCTTCAGAATGATGGGTTAGGAAACAAATGTGCTTCTATTTATCTATCTGTACTTCAACAGATTAAAACTGTAAACAAAATCTCCCTACATGTCTAAGACACTAATACATTCAATTGTTAATCCACCTAAAAGTGCAAATCCAAGAAAATTTTAAAAACAATCATGGTGTTCCAAAGGGAACACCAAAATTCTATGTGCTTTGTGATAGTGTCATGATTAAAAAAAAAAACACATGCTTTCTTCAGTCGTCCAATATTTTACATGGTATACTTATAATAACAAAATATTAACAGTATTCGAAGGGGGTGTGATGCCACACACCTATACTCCCAGCCTTTAGAGACTGAAGCAGGAGAATTTCAATTCAAGGCCCATCTGGGCTACACAGTAGGAATCTGTGCCATACACCAAACAGTAAGAATAAATATATATTAGGCCTCAGTTTACAAAGTACTTTCATTCTACCACCATTTTTTAAGAGAAACTGTGACTAATCTGGTGCATCGTTACAGGTCATTAAGCTATTTTTTCAAAGAGTACACTTATTAGAACAAAGAGCAGCTTAGCTATACCTGACTTCTGCTGCAAGCTTTAGCCATGGAATGGTTGTACATTGTCATTTGGTCTGGAAATCATTGGAGGCAGGCCACCCCTTCTGGAAGCAATGGGCTGCAGCTCTATGGCTCTAGCTCCCACGCTGGAGACAAAGGGTTATAATCTATTTCAATCATCGATTTGTTATGAAATTCCAGTGAGCTTCATCTCACATTGTTAGGCAGAGAAAATGAAATAGAAATTCCAATTGGTGTTAGGTATAAAATGTAACCCTAATAAAATGCCTCTCATAGCTGCATGATAAAATTCTATTCCTTCTTTGCAGGTTATTCAGATAACACCTCCTCCATTATGCCTTCTATTTGCCCATCAGATGTGCTTGGTGATAATATCCTCCTTCACTCAGTGCGATGCCTCCTCTGAGGTGAGATACTCTATACTCAGGCAGAAATTGAGGTCATATAGACAGGAACTTCCCAATTCATTTTTTTTCTTGTTTTCTTCTATTTTTGAGATTAATATAATTACCACATTTCTCCCCTTTCCTGCATCCAAACTGTCCCATAATATTTCTCTCTTTTAAATTCATGGCCTCTTTTTTCATGGACATTACATGCATATATGTATATACATATATAATCTTAAATACAAGATGCTCAGTCTGCACACTGTTACTTGAACATATGTTTTCAGGGATGACCATTTGGTACTGAATAACCAGTTGGAATGTTCTTGCCTGGAGAAGACTATTTCTCCCTCTCAGCATTTCCTAGTTGCCTATAGTTCTTTGGGTAGTGTTGGGGCCTTGTGGGCTTTTCCCTGTCTCTTTTGAAATGTCTATTGGTATCATGTTGATGTGACTTAGGTAAGAAAGAGTGTTTCTTTTTTTCAGGTAGGTAGCCACTGGTAAGTTGCCCATGATCCAATAAATAACCCCACACAGTAAATATTCCCACACTCATGGGGGAAAAAAAGCATCATTGACCTGCCTCACTATCCTCACAGGCCTTCCAGGAGCCTCCAGATCATGGTTACCCTCCTCTGATTTCTTAACATCCACATGCAGCTCCTCATTCTCAAATATGGAACTTGACTGTGTGCCTAAATTCTGATAAACCAGACCTCAGAGATAACCCTTAGGGAAACTCAGAGACAGAAAGAAGGAAAGTGGAGGGGGTAGTTCCTACACCATATTTGTACACAATTGTGATTCATTCTGCAGCCCATATGAGGTATGTGTCACACTGTACTTCAGCTGAGGCTCAGAGAGATTAAGTACGTTTTCCAAGACCTCACATATACTTGAGAACATAGCCTGGATTCTGAACATGTGTGAGGTTCTGAGGTTCAGGCTGTACAGTGTGTAATGTAAAAATGTAGCTCTAAACCAGGACAACCATGTTCCCTTTAGGGCACAACACTATCCCTTAGGATGATCCCAATAACTGAACTTTCAAACTGCTTAATGAGCAATATACATATCCTGAGAAAGAATTAATACATCCCCTGGGTCTCCCATTTAGATACATTTGAGTTGGACACAAGAATAAAGAAAAAGGATCAAAAGGGGAGAAAAAGAAATGAGTTGACTAGAACAGATAACATTTGGGACTTTTTTTTTTTCCAGACAAATTCAATAAAGATGTCTGCTTCTGTTACCTAAAATCAACGTGAAAAGTTTGCCCCTCCCATTTCCAGCGCCTTTGTATAGAGCACATAATCGAACTTTATTTACTCTGGCAAAGACTTCTTTCAATGTTTTTATAATATTCAAAGCAAGCTTTATTTTATCCTTAGCAACCATAAGCAGAACTTCAACAATTCTCTACACATTGCGCTATTTTAGGGAGAAAGTTCCATGAAATGCTAAAGACCTTGATTATTAGAGGGATAAAAGAGTCATGCTTTGCTCTGGTGGAGCAAAACCTTGGCAGGGTCAGAGGCATCTTCGAAGAGCAACAGTGAAGTTTCCACTCCGCTGTCTCAGATGAATGGCTCTCATTTTGCCTGTGTGCTTATCCTCAGTAAGGATGCCAGATTGATTCAAGTTATTTGTAATGCCTTGAAGGCAGAGGATGTTGTAGCATCAAGAGTTCCCACAACACACTATTGCTTTTCTAAGGGAGAATCTTGTCATGAAAACATAAATGTCAACAGAAAGTATACCTCTTCTTTTCACATATTAATATTGCTCGAAAATAAGTAAAAGTATCTATCAGAAATGCTCAATGCCTGTGTGCATTTTCTTTTAAGATTTTTATTGTTATATATGTGTATATGTGGTGTGTGTGTGGTGTGTGTGTATGAGTGCAGTGTCATCAAAGGCCAGAAGAGGGAGTCAAAACCCCTGGAGCTAGAGTTATAGGCAGTTGTGAGTCACTTGACATGGATGCTAAGAACTCTTGGTCCTCTGGAAGATCAGCAAGCTCTTGTAACCATGGAGCCATCTCTACAGCTCCATTACATGTGTTTTCTAGCCTGCTGGTAGACAGCAAAACTTCCTTCCATTCTTGATTCCAAGTCTCAGACCACAGCAGCAAACTATAAAAACATCCTTCTGCAACTCTTGGAGTTGGAAATTACAATAAAAAATCTATTTTCTTCATCATCACAAAATAGCATCAAGAAATCAGTGAGGGGATACTTATGTCTGACAGATATGAGATTCTGGAATTCTTTTCTCTTTGTCTGTCTTGTTGGTGGCTAAATGAAGGTTTAAAAAAAAGCACGTTGGGGGTAAGGAAGATAGTTCTTAAAATTCCTGCCATGAAAGCATGGGGACCCAAATTCAAATTCCCAATATCCATATTAAAAGAGCATGGCATGGTAGCATGCGTCTATATTCACAGTGTTTGGACGCAGAGGACAGAGTCAGGCAAATCCCCAGAGCTTGCTGGCCAGCCAGTCTAGCCAATCCATGAGTCCCAGTTTCATTGAGAGACGCTGTCTCAAAATACAAAACAAAAACCTGGTGGAAAGAGAAAGAGGAAGAGTGACTGTCTCTGTCACTGTTCTATAGCCACCATGACCATCGCAGCTCTTATAAAAGAAAGCATTTAACTGGGGCTGGCTTACCGTTTCAAAGGGTTAGTCCACGGTCATCACGACAGGGAGCGTGGCAGCACGCAGGTGGTCATAGTAGCTGAGATTTCTACATATGGATCTGCAGGCAGCAGGAAGAAAGAGACTCTGGGTTTGGCAAGGGCTTCTGAAACCTCAAAGCCCACCCCTAAGTGACACACTTCCTCGAGCAAGGCCACGCCTCCTAATCCTTTCAAAGAGTGCCACTCACCACATATTCAAATCTATGAGCCTATGGGGGGTGTCATTCTTATTCAAGACACCATAAAAACACTTGATATCATCTTCTGGCCTCCATATTCTCAGACATGGACTCATGTATAGAGAAATGTGAGACCTAAGATACAACTTAATGGTAAAATGAGCATGCCTAGCCTGCATGAGGTCTTGGGCTGCAGGAAGCCTTAGCACTGGGAAAAATAAATGGAAATATGTGATAGAAGTTGGAGATTGGGATAAAAATTTTAATAATACTTTAGATCAATCAGAGTGTGGAAAAGTAAATAGAAAGAAAAAAGAGGTTTTGGCCAAGCCAAAGAAAAGGGGTTGATATGGAGGCACTGTGGGAAAAAAAAAAAATGGGCTTTGCCCCAAAAAAAGAACACAGTGTTAGAGCAAGGGGTCAGAAAGATTGTTAGTCCAAAACTATTCCTCACGAGAGGAAGTGAAATGTTCATCCACACAGACCCTGTGTGTGGACTCTGTCTCAGGAAATACTGGTCAGGGTGGCACAGGGTGACTTTTCCAGTAGAAGACATACTCATTTCTTTTGGCTAGTGTTGGAAGCCTGCATGGAGGTAGTCAGGACTGCTGAACTAATGTGACTGGGTGAAGATTGGGACCCTCACGGAAGTCATGCTCCTTTATTAAAGGGGGTATGAGGAAGATGACTAGGACTGAGCACGGCTAAGGACTCAGGACCACAGGGGGAGCTACAATGGATGAAGCACAGGGGAGCTGTAGGTGATAAAAGAAGAACAGGGAACCTGACCTTCCAGTGTTGATCTCAGCCTCTACATGAACGGGTTTTATCTTACTCCTAGTCAGACTTCCACTGTTTCCTCAAATCACTGAGTGCTCAACCCTAAGAAAGACATTTATATCACCCCTCTAAGGCTCAGAGAATAGCACGGAAGAAGTGAGAGATTATAAGAAGCAGGGGATAGTGAGAAGGGTGAGCAAACGCTCTCTTCTGAGCATGGCACAGCCGCTGCCATCATGAACCCACCACAGCTGTGGTTGTCTGCACGTGACTGGAATTGTCAGTGGCAAGTTATGAGTGGAGGAGGAGTTCATGGAGTCCTTCCCCTCTCTGCTGAACTCTTGGCAAGTAGGAGATTCTGAGGAGGGAGAAGGAGAGAGAGTCATTATCTTTAGATGTGTGTGGAATGGTGAGCCCAGCAAGCTTGATTAGGAATCTCTGTACCCGTGGTTACACTGACGACCCTGCTTAAACTTAGAGTGTCATGAAACAAAACAAAAAGACATGACCATGGGGAAGGGACCAGTTGGGGGAGGAAGAGTTGTTGGCAGGATTGGGGATGAGATAAGAAGGGATGCAGGTGAGAGTAATCAGAATGCATTATTTACATGAAATAAACTGTCAATCAATTTTACTGACAAAAATAAGGAATAGTCTTTGAAGTATTTCATAACCTCCCATAAATTTTAAGTCATCTTGACTTCCTCAATGTTAGCTGAGGTTGAGGTATAGAAGTATAAAGGAAGAAGTCAACCTGGCTAGATGAAAGGGAACGGTAAGTGGGCAAAAAAGAAGCTCTGGGAAGAGCAGCCCAAAGGCACTGGCTGGCTGGCTGGGTGACCTGGGCCCCAATGGGACCAATCACATGAGCACATCTGACAGAAGTCCAAGCACCAAGCCAGGACAGCCAGGGCTATGTGCTGAAAACCTGTCTCAAAAAAAAAAAAAAAGGCTAAATTATAACCTACCCATTAAATTAAAGCTGAATAATAATCTACACATCAAATGCCATGTTCTGTTTATCCATTGTTTATTCATTTACCCATGAACGGATTTCTTCTTGGTTGCTTTCAACTACAGTGAGTAATGCAGCTGTTGTCTTTCCACAGAGAGACATGAGTATCTGAGGCCTGGCTTGAAATTCTTTGGGGAATAAATATAGATGTGAAGTAAGTATAAATATGTATGAAGAAATCATATGGTAATTCCCCATTTAGCTTTGTGAGGAGGCGCCATACTGTATCCGGCAGCTGCTGCATCTCTCCCCATCCGCATCAGCAATGCACAAGGGTTACAATTTCTCCCCACCCTGGCCAGCACTTGTTACTTTTTATATATAGTAGCTATCCTGATTGTTTTTGCAATGTCTTTTTTAATGCTATTCCAGTGATGCCGGGGAAAATAAAACCTACTGAAGAGTTTTCGGTTGGCTGAATGAGTATCCCATGGAAGGCAATCAGCAAATATCGATCCCTCTCTGGCTCCCTTGGATTTTTACTGATGCTCAAAGAAAGAATGGGGAATGTTAAGCTGTGGAGATGTGACACAGAACTGACCTGAACTTCTGTTTTGTTCTACCTCTAGATCTCACAGCAGATGTCAAATGTTTCCTCCATTAGGTCTAAATAGCACTACACCTGCATCCAGCTTTCCACTCAGATTTACTACTCGGCACCTCTATTATTAAACAAATAAGGGCAGCTGTAATACCCAAGGAATTGGGAGAGATTATACTTAAAATGACATCTCTCCTAGCATTTAGTTTATTGAGTCACTCCAAAGTTTGTTTGTTTTTTTCAGTTAACTTGATAAAATGCTATGATAGCCCTAAAATTCTGAAACTTGACAAGAGAGGCAACAAAATAATTCACAAACAGAATAAGCATACAATGCCTTAGAAATGCTTTCAGAGACAAATTTAAGAAGCATTTGCTCGGTTTCTTTCTCCTCACAGTTAAAAACCATGCCTTAGTTCATCATCTGAACCCTTGTATGTCCTTTGTAATGCTGGATGTCTGCAATGGTTACTGAGCTGCTGACAGAATCCACGGATGACCCCAGGAACCACAAACCAATCAGTCAGCTATACAATGTCTAAGTGTTAGCAACAAAACACTGAACAATTGCCTTGTAATGAAACAAATCAAACTACATTAAAGAATCAGTGCTCTTGCTAGACAATCTAAAATGCACCCCACAAGCATAGATCAATGAAATATTGGAAAATCCAAACCAGTTGTGGCTCACAGCTGTGCATCTGTCCTATGGTATCATGATGTGACAAATTAAAACTAACCAACTCTTAAAAACTGGTTTTCAGAAGAAACTCAAACATATTTGTGAAAGCAAACAAATCTTGCAATTTTCAATTTGCTTTAATCAAGCTATTTACAAGCATCATATACTCCTGTATACAAATGAAAAATTTCAACACCCTCAGGTTTAAGTAAAACTCTAAAAACCACTTGTGATTGTAGACTTCACTGCCCTGTGTGGGCTTTGTTTTCTTCCCTTTCTGGGTGTCACAGATTCTGTGATTAAACCCATTAAGTAATTTTATGTGTACTGGCCAAGTGGGAAAGTTCTCTCTAAAGGACTGCCAAGTAGGCTGAGATCTACAGCAAAGCAGCATAAACTTTAAAATATACATGATCACCTGAGTTCCTCATTGAAATGTTGATTCTGATTCATTAAGACCTCAGTTCTAACACACTCCCAGTAGTGCCCAGGCTGTTAGCCTTGTCCTCAGGGGAGCAATAATGTACACGGATGCTAGCCAACAAATGAAAAGTAAACATAGCTGTGAATTAGGTCAATTCAAGGACTCAAGAAAAGGGCAACATTGCTGAGATATACAAGTACCAATTTAATTGAAATATTTAAAAGATCTGCTCAGAGTCCCATAAAAAATGTATTGGGGGGCTAGAGAGATGACTCAGCAGCTAAAAGTCCTTGCTGCTCTTCCAGATGACCCAAATTTTGATCTCAAAATCTGTGTCAGACAATGTCCAACTACCTGCAACTCCAGCTCCAGGGGATCTGACACCTTCTTCTGGACTCCACCAGAATGCACACATACATGCTATTATAAAAATAAATCTTTTTGAAGAATGTATTAGGGCCAGTGACTGTGTAATATATTTATCTATAGTCCAGGATTTGAGATACTGATGTACGAGATTCACAAGTTTGGTTCTACATAGTATGAGTCAAAGAAGAAGAGGAGGAGGACATGGAGGAGGAACAGGAGGGGAAGGAGGAGGAGGAGAAGGAGGAGGAGGAGGAAGAGGAGGAGGAGAAGAAGGAGAACAACACTAATACAAAAAACTTAGCAACCTGGATATTTAATCCAATACTTGAGAAGCAGAGGCAGGAGGATATCTGAGTTCCACACCAGCCTGGGTCTACATAGCAAGTTCCAGGCTAGCCAGGGCTATATAGTGAGAATCCTAGCTCAAAAGCAAAAATCTTAGCAAAAGAAGAGTAGTTTAATTAACGGTCTTAGGCAAAGTGGAGATCCTGTTGGCCTGAAGAAAGAGGAAAGGAAAATGGGGACAATGGCGTAGTGAGTGAAGAAAACACTTGGGGAAAGCTTGCCCTTGAAAGAAGGAAGGTGGCATAGATGGTAGAGAGGTTTGCAGAATCCTGGGAAGAGTGTCTCCACGACACAAGATAAGTTCCATAAAAATGAAAGATTTGTGTTTAGACACCGACCAAGCATCAGGAGAGAGCCAGAGATGCCGAGAAGAAATAGAAAAGCAATGAGGGGAGTCTCTAAAGAGCCAGGAAAGGAAGGAGCCAGGGAATTACGAGTCCCTTTGATTATAAGAGGGAAGACCAGCTGCACCTGCCGGGGTAGAGACTCTTGTGGGGACAGACAATGCCATGCCTAAGCGAGCTTCACACTTCCAGACGTACTTTGTTGTACAGGACCTAACACAGTCACCCTGGTTACTCACATTTCACACAGGAGGAAAGGGCAGAAGAGAGAATACCGATGTATGAGGTCACAGAGCATATTCCACTCTGTCCATGCCACATCTCAGGCCTTCAAACTTATTCCACCAGAATTACAGATGAGATGTAACAAAATGCCAGTTAATACCTCTTAAGATCTTGAAAATAAGAATATCCTTAGTTACTTATTTTATTCATCAACAAACACAGCACAAATCAAGGGGTCAGCAGCACAAAGTATTTTGATATATAAATCATTAGGCACGTTAGAGAGTCTTCTACCTTTTTGCTTATTGCTAAGAATTAAATGGCCTGGGTCAAGTTATTAGATGAAACTAAAATAGAGGGTGGTGTTGTGATGTTAGGAGATTAGAGGTCGTACCACGGATGTAGTTCTAGCTCAGTGACAGACAGCCAGGTTCATAGTGAAAAGATTTCTCTTGCAGGTACCTGGGATTTGGTGAAGCAAAGGAAGTGACTAAAATGATTCAAAACTGAAGGGGAAGCCGAGTATGGTGCTGCGTGCTTTAATCACAGCACTTGAGAGGTAGAAGCAGGTGGAGCTATGTGTTCCAGGCCAGCCTGGTCTACAGAGTATGTTCCAGGACTACATAAAGGATTCCTGTGTTGAGATACAAGGGAAAATGGGGGTGGAGGGAGGTAAGAAGCATCATTATAAAGATCTTTGAATTCAAATGAACTATTCAAATTACCGAATCTCTGAGGTTAGGCTTCAATCAGTGGAAATGGCCCCCTACTCCCGTGAGAGAACAAACATGATTTAAGTAAAAAGCTTTTAGTTTTATGGCTGAGGAGGTGGCAATAAAGCAAATGAACTTCCTGCCTGTGACTCTTTTTCAAACCCTGCCAATTCTTGTGTCTGGGGAAGCTATAAAGAATGGCCAGTCTCCTGTCAAAAGAACTGCTGTGGATCTCCAACTTGCCTTCAGTCAAGCACCCAAGCATCCATAAGCCCGGAGTAGAGGAGTAAGTGGGGCCATTCTGCTGTCTCCTGCTGCAGTTACACCAGCTACACCTCCGCATAAGCAGGACCACGAGCATAGGTGCTCCAGGAATACATTGAGCAGTCTGAACCGCTAATGAAAAGCAGAATCTTTTCTCTTTGGCAGCAATACCAATAGCATGAAGCACGTCTCCTTTGGAGCTTTCCAAACCACTTCAAAAGCATGTTTTCTGGTGTGGATCAACAAAGCTAAGCAAATTGCCCCTGAGTGAATAGCCACCAGCCAAGATATTGATGAGTGTGGGCAGCTCGGGACCATGCACGAGCTCCATTGGTGAGGTCCTTTTCAGAGCTCTGTTTAACTCCAGAAGAGTGTGGACAGCGCTGGAAGAAAGAGGAGCTGATTTTTGTGATCTTCAGCCAACCTAAAGGGGACTAAGCCCTTGCCTCTTCATGGTGTCTTGCCCAGGCTCACTTCACCCAGACTTGACCTTTGCTCCTATCAAAACCTACCAGCTTGGCTGGCAAGACGGCTTCACAGGTAAATGTGTTTTTTGTCAAGCCTGGTGACCTGAGTTTAATCCTTTCTGGGGACCCATGTAGTAGAAAGAAAGAGCAGACTCCCAAAGTTGCCCTCTGGCCAGCCCTCTTGACAGGTGGTGGCATAGCCGTGCCTGAGCACAAATACACAAACTCACATACACACACACACACACACACACACACACACACACAAATACATACATACATACATACATACTAAATAAATGAATGGGGCTAGAGAGATGGCTCAGTTCGGAACACTGGCTGCTGTGGCAGAGAATTCAGATTCAGTTCCCAGTGGCCACATGGTCCCTCACAACTGTCTGTAATTCCAGTTTCAGGGGATCCAACACCATTTTCTGACGTCCATAGGTACCAGGCACACATACGATACAATACACACATGCAGTCAAAAATCTATACACATAAAATACAAATAAAAATAAAGTCTTTTGTTTTACTTTTTCATAGCTGAGGACTAAGCCCTTGTGCTTGCCAGGCAAGCACTCGACCATTGAGCTAAACCCTCAGCCACAGTGAAATCCTTTTAAGGGAGTTTTTGAACACAGGAACTTCTATAACCTTAATACATGAATGCGGTATGAAATGAGCATGAGAACTGAAGGATCCAGGGTTCAATATTATGGTTTAAAGTGATGTGCTGGGTGTCAAAGTGCGGACTTGTAATGGTTAATCTTTGTTGCCAGCTTGCTAGGATTTTGTATCACCTAGGAGACAAAACTCTGGCATGTCTGTAAAGATGGTTCCAGAGAGGCCTAACTAAAAAGGAAAAATCCCCCTCAGAATGTGTGACACTACCCCATAGACATAGGTTCTGGAGTGGGGGACAGAGGGACGAGCTAAGGATCATCATTCATCCTTCTTTGCATCTTGACTAGGGAAGCAATGAGACCACCTTATACTCCCACCTCCGTGCCTCACCACGGTGATGGCCTATATCCCCCCCTTTTAACTGCCAATCAAAACGTGTCCTCTTTCGCTTCAGCTGCTTCCATTGGGTATTTTGTCAAAGCAATGAAAAGAGAAACCGATGCAGAATAAGTAGTACAGAAATCAGTGAGGATTGAACGTGAAATGTTTGAAATAGTCAGTGTGCCCAGTAGTTCATGAAGTACTAGGCAAGTACTCAAGAAGTAAGTGTAGCCTTCGCAGTTCACACCCGCCGACAGTGTGATTTGGGGCCAGTGATTAATAAAAGATGCTTCCCAGCAGTCCTACATGCAGTCTAACTTGCCACAAACCAACCAATAAATTTGCCCTGGATCCAGTTACTACTCTTACATGAGGCTAGAATATGAGGAAGAACAAGAGGAAAACAATCAGTGTCCTTAAGAAGACACTACAAGCCGGGCGGTGGTGGCTCACGCCTTTAATCCCAGCTCTCGGGAGGCAGAGGCAGGCGGACCTCGGTGAGTTCGAGGCCAGCCTGGTCTCCAAAGGGAGTTCCAGGAAAGGCGCAAAGCTACACAGAGAAACCCTATCTCAAAAACCAAAAAAAAAAAAAAAAAAAGACACTACAAACTTACCTCTTGATGCAATTCTCTCTACACTTGCTCTTTGAATCTCTGTTTAAATTTTAATTTGGCAAGAAAAGTAAACTGTGTGATAATGGGGGTAATTGAGATGGTGTTTATCCAGGAACAGACTTCCCCCTTGTCTCTGTGAACAATGTGTATACCAAAAATAAGATTCGGTAAAATAATACTTTATTACAACCTGGAGAGTTTCCCAAACAGAGAGAACTCTATTGAGCCGAGCCAGAACTCTAATACTAACTCAATCTGATGCCAAACTAGGCCAGAGATTACCACCACCACCACCACCACGACAACCACAACCACAACCACCACCACCACCACCCTGCCCAACCCTCAACTCTGCTACTTCTCTCCAACCCAACCCAATCTTAGATTTGGTCACTCACATAAGAAAGAGCTAGACTACCTGGCAGGCAGGGAAGCAGAGGAAAGCAGCTAGCCACAGAGAAAGCTTAATGATGCCAAGGGAGCTTGTCGAAGATTTAGTGTGTTTTTCTTATTTGTCTCGGGGTGTGCTGTCTGTAAGAGAGCGGCTATGAAGGTTCCTGCCAGGGATTATTCTGCAGGCATGTCTCACTCAGCACTGGAGGAACAAGATCCCAGAAGGAGAGAGAAATGATTAGACTGTCTGCCAAAAGGAGAAGCCCCAGCCTTCTGTGACGCTCGCCCAAGAAAATCCACTTAGAGTCAAAGAAAGCTCTGGTTTTAGCTGTGGCTCTCAAAAGAGACCTAACCTTGGCTGCGGCAGGCAGTCCATCCCTGGAGATATACAGAAGGGGGTATGAGTAGAATCCGGACACCTACTGTCCTCTCCAGGCCAGCATGTTATTTTATTGAGTCCATACGCAGAAAGCCTCAAAATACTGTTTGCCGATCATATGTGTGTGTGTGTATACATATATATATATGTGTGTGTGTGTATGTATATATATATATATACATACATATCACAGAGCAGTTTCTTATCCTATTATCAAGATAAAATACTCTGATAAAAAGCGACTTCAGGGAGAAAGGGTTAATTCGGCTCACAGTTCCAGGTTACATTCCACCATGGCACAGAAGTCCAAATGGCGGGGGCTTGAAGCAACTGGTCACATGATGTCTGCAGTAGGAAGAAAAGAGCAACAGATTCATGCAGCTGCTCAGTTTCCATTCTCCCAGCTTACACAGTCCAGAATCACCTACATAGGGAATGATCCCACCCACAATTAAGATGCGTCTTCCCACAACAATTAGCGTAATCAAGACAATCCTTCACAGGCATGCGCAGAGGCCCCAGTGATTCTAAGTTTTTGCAGGGTTGACACTAACCATCATGCCTACCACGCATCTTGAGGCTTTTGAGAACTTCTTGTTAGCAGGCTATTCTGGTGAAAACCTAATAAAATACTACTGGGAAAGAAGTGAGGTTTCTAAAGAATCAATGTTAGCATTCCCAGGACTCAGGAAGTACTGTAGAATGGTTCTTAGGTCCCAGAACTCAGATAGGTTGGGATTCAAATGCTAGAGATTTTTATCCATGTGACAGCTGACTGTTATTAGGTAAGGTGCTGTTGGCTATAAGTTCATGTCCCACACAAGCTCTGACAAAAGGATCTTTCTAGGAGGTGGAGCCTTCAGGTGATGATCAGGCTTCAGAGAGGGCAGAGTCTCTTAGGATGGGATTGGCGCCCTCTGAAAAGAGAAAGACATGACAGTAGATCTGTCTTTCTGCCACAAAAGGGTACAGTGAGAAGCTAGCCATCTGCTCAGAGAGTCTTCATTGGCCAGGTGCCGGGGCCTTGACCCTGAACTTCCTAGCTTCTGAAGCCGTGAGGAATTAAATCATAAATCTGTGGTAATTGGTGAGAAACCCAAGCAGACTAAGACAGAGGATTAGCTTTTGTTCAGATATCTCATGAGTTCCAGTCACCAGAATGCTAGTCTCTCCCTCTTCCCTTAAGACATAAGCTCAGTGACTAGGGGAGTGGAGAGTGTTGTGGGATATTACTCTAACTACGTAAAGATGTGTTACATTTGTTTGTGTTGTGGAATATTACTACTGTAACTATGTAAAGATGTGTTATATTTGCTTATGCTGCATTTGTTTAATGATGTAAAGATGTGTTGCTTTGCCTGCCTAAGGCACCTGATTGGTCTAATAAAAAGCTGAACAGCCAATAGCTAGGGTAGAGGGATGAGCAGGGCTGGCAAGTAAGTAAGAGGAGGAATCTAAGCTCAAGAGAGAAGAGAGAATGAGGGAGAAAAAGAGGGAGATGCCTGGGGCCAGCCAGCCAGCCAGGTAGCCGCCAGCATACCAGATATGGAGGAAGCAGGAAAAGTAGGACATATAGAATGAAAGGAAGGTTTAAAAAAAGAAAGGCCCTGAGACAAATGGTAGATGAAGAGAAACAGGTTAAATCAAGTTATAAAAGTTAGTGGGACAAGCATAAGGCTGGGCGTTCATAACTAATCAGAAGTCTCCGTGGAGCTGGTTGATGGCCCAAAAGAAAGCCTGTGACAGGGAGGTGCTTCTGTCTAGCCCAAACATCAGGGAGTGCTTGCTTTAGTCCAACTTTCTTTGGACTGCCAGCTCCCAAATTATGACAGGGAGACTTATCATTAAGTATGAAAGCTTGGCCTTAGCCTAGGTTTATTCCCAACTAGCTTCTAAAACTTAAATTAACCCATTTATATTAATCTGAGTTCTGCCGCGTGCCTCGTTACCTCTGCTCCATACTGAACATGTTACTTCCTCTGTGTCTGGCTGGCAAATCCTGCCTCTTCTCTTCCCAGAGTTCCTATCTCTTCCCAGAAGTCCCACCTATCCTCTCCTGCCTAGCTATTGGCCATTCAGCTCTTTATTAAACCAATCAGAAGGTGCCTTGGCAGAGACACATCTTCACGGTGTACAAAAGGATTGTCCTACACCCACATGCTGAATGGACTGAAACATCTTGACGATGCTCGCTTTCGGGACCTGTACAGCACACCAACATGGGTTCTGTCTGCCCTGGATTTCAAAGACTGCTTAACCTTGCCCTTCAGACAAGGGTATCAGATTCCAGCAGGAAGCTCAGATTCCAATGTCAATCTAGCACTCCAAAAGTGCATCACTTTAGTCAGCACTAACACCGAGTGCTTAGTCAGTACTTCTGACTAGAGCTTTCCTTCCCTGATCCGTCACCAGACGCGTGGCTCACACGCAGTCTCGGCATTTGGTGTCTGGCCTGCTTTGGCCACTCATAGCTCAGTCAAAATCAAGCATAGGTCTGCTGGCTTCCAGTCCCCTCAATTTAGGGGTGCAAGTAAATTTAAAACCAGGAAAGCGGACTTGCTTTTTCATTTGCTCATCTCTCCACTTCTTAGAAATCCCATCATTTAGAGAACCTGGACTTCCAACAACCCGTAACCCTTCTGAAAATGACACAGCAAATACTGTGCATGCGCAGAGCAAAGCCCAGCTGACTTGTTTTTTTCCATCACCTAAAAAGCGCATAAGGTAATTTCTAAACCGGCAGTCAAAATCTATTTATAAAGAATGTTGATTTGTTTTTTGGCACTTCAGAGCACAGAGGTTCAACTCATTTCCTTACCATAAAAAGAACCATTACTTTTTTTTTTTGAAACAATCATAGTCAGTGCATTTTATAAATGTCTTAATTTATAAAAAAAAAAAAAATTGTAAATTGGAATGTAAATAGCTTTCCTAAAATGTCTCCAGTTTATACGCAGTTTGCTGGTTGGTGATCTTGCTATTCTTTATAGCGAAAGATTTCACGGTCGCTGAGTGTATATTACAAAATTGTTTTTATAAAGCAGTTAGTTATCACTAAAACAATTATTATAAATTAAGTTGCGGGGCTTAAAGGGACATCTTTATTCGGACAATGCTAAATTATGAACTGAGTCATTAACAAAAACTATTTTTTCTACAAGAAAAACACCATACATTCCTTTTATGGAACAAATAAATCTACTACCATGCTGAAGATATAATAACTCTGGAGTGGGGACTCTGGTGATTTTTTTACTGTACATTGTGGTCTCTGGATCGCCTACCTTGAATTATTAGAAGGGAAACACTGCCACCTAGTGGATACATGAGAAAATGGCTGGGCTTTGCTCAAAAATCATTGACTTGTGCTAGAGGCCACGAATTTGAAAGAGAACAAGAAGAGGTGGATGGGAGGGCTTAGAGGAATGAAAGAGAAGGAGGAACTCATGCAATTATGTTACAATCTCAAAAAGAAAGTAAAAAATGTAAATACCGTGTTTGTATCACTTTCTGTAAGGGTAGTGATCATTTTTGGATTTGGTTAACAGGGGGCTGCGAACATAGCTCAATTGGTAGAGTGCTTGTCTAACAAGTACAAATCCTTGAGTTCCAAGGCCAGAACCCCGGTGAACCGGGAGTGGTGTCCCACGCCTGTAATCCCAGCACTCTTGGAGCGGAGGGGAGAATAATCTTGTATTTAAGGGACAGTATAGTACTTATGGAGCTCTATAAATAGTGCAGAAATGTCCTGGGGGGGGTGGGGGTACAGCATCTAAATACAGCTAGTGTCGTCTCTCTAAATTCCAAGTTTAGATGGGGAAGGAATAAGGTTTTTAGAATTCAGAAGGACGAATTAAATGAAATGTTAATCAAGTAATATCACGTATGTCCACTCATACCATTCCTAACTTAAAGGAGATTCAAGCAACAAGAGGCCAAAGGGAATGTGAAGAAGTGACCAGGACAGTAAGACAAACACTTCCACATCCTGAACCCTCCTCCAGCACCACTCAACAAGACTCACTGCCACCACACTCTCTCTCTCCTGTGCTTGCCTTTTCCTTCCACTCCACAGGCACATGGCCTGGGGAACCCTGGAAGGTCCCTGCAGCCCTTCTGCAAAATTGAATTTAAAAAAAAAATCAAAGGTGCGACCTTGCTTTCCACACCTGATCCTCCTCGGTCTATCCTGGGCTAACCTAGAGGCCACCTGACACAGGCTAGCACAAGAGATTGAATGTAAAAGCAGACAAGGGAATCAATCTCTCTTCTGTGGAGCCAGGTATTAAAGAGGAATGCAAAAGTGTAAAGCAATGCCGTTCCTCTTGTCAAATCTATTGCTCGGAGAAGTAACTTTTAATAAAAATGCGATTTGCGTTAAAGTGTAATATGTAGGAGCTAAAGAGATGACTCAGCAGGAAGAGTGTGTACTGAGGACAGGAGTTTGGCTCCCAGCACCCACACAGGGTGGTTCACAGCCACCGGGAACTCCAGCTCTAGTCTGACTGCCTTGATTGGCCTCTGTTGGCTCTCCGCTTACAAGCACATACACACACATATGCGTGCACACACACACACACACACACACAAGAAAGAAAGAGAGAGAGAGAGAGAGAGAGAGAAAGAAAGAATAAAATCTAAAAATAATGTGACAAGTATATTTTTAATATTTAAGCTTTCCATTTTAATTTTAATATATTAAACATAGGTATAATCCACAAAAGCAAAAGGTGTTTGTGTATCCTAATTAACTTTTTTTTAAGACTTACTTA